>CAVNYN010272783.1:0-44464 GCA_963692815.1 Nyctanthes arbor-tristis | reverse complement strand
AAGATTAAATAAATTCACGTGATGAGGAAAAGTAAGTACGGCGTTACAGTGAGTTTTGGTTGTATAAAGTTGTATTTCTGGGTCAAGTTATCTCCTCAGAATGGATTGCGTGGGTCCTCTAAAGACTGAGGTAGTACAGAAATGGGTACGGCCTGCGAATGTGACCGAAGTAAGTAGTTTTCTTAGGCTAGCGGGTTACTACCGCTGGTTTATAGAAGGGTTCTCAAAAATTGCTCTTCTATTGACCAGTCTGACTCGGAAGGATTCTAAGATTGTACGGACCGAACAGTGTGAAAAGTGTTTTCTAGAATTGAAGCACAGTTTGGCAACCGTTCCTATCCTTACACTGCCACCTCCAGGTGAGGAATTCGTGATAAATAGTGATGCCTCACCTCAAGGTTTAGGTTGTCTCTTGATGCAAAATAGGAAAGTTATAGCTTATGCTTTGAGGCATTTAAAGAAGCATGAGTTAAACTAGCCTACCCACGATCTAGAGCCAGCTGCAGTGGTGTTGGCATTGAAAATTTGGAGGCATTACTTGTATGGTGAAAAGTACCAATATACACTGATCATAACAGTTTGAAGTATATCTTTGATCAGGAGTTGAATATGAGGCAAAGGGGGTGGTTAGAGTTGATAAAAGATTATGATTGCAAGACTGATTATCATCCAAGGAAAGCAAATGTAGTAGCAGATTCTCTTAGTAGAAAAATTAGTGGTTCTTCGGCTCAATCTAATATGATGATTTCTTTCCTGATTTGTAAGTTTAGAAAGTTGAACCTCAGGGACAGTACTAGCTAATTTCCATGTAAGGCCTACCTTGATTGCCAAGGTTAAGGAGGCGCAATATCAAGATCTAACATTGGAGAAATTAAAAGAGGAGGTTGAGAGGATTACACAGTTAGAGAAGATGGTAATCTCGTCATGGAAGATAGATTGTGTGCTCCAAATATTCAGAGCTGAAGGGAGAGATGCTAGAGGAGGCACACAGTTCCGCTTATGCCATGTACCCAGGTAATAACAATATGTATCACACTTTGAAAGAACACTACCAGTGGTCGGGTATGAAGAAAGACATAGTAGAGTTTGTCTCTAGATGTCTTGTTTGTCAGCAAGTGAAGCCTGATCGCTAGAACACAATTGGATTGTTATAGCCTTCTTGAGTGGAAGTGGGAGCACATCACTGTGGATATCTTATTTTGTCTTTCTCGTACTCAGAGCGGTCACGATGGTGTCTAGGTAATAGTGGACCAATTGACAAAAACTGCTAGATTCCTACAAATTAAAGCACTTACACTCTAAATAAGCTGGCAAAGGTGTACATTGATGAGATAGTCAGCTTGTATGGGGCTTCAGTATCCATTGTGTCAGATAGAGATCTTCAATTTACTTATAAATTCTGGCCTAGCTTGCAGGAAGCTATGGATACGAAATTGAATTTCAGCAATGCCTTCCACCCTCAGACAAATGGTCAGTTAGAGAGAACCATACAGACACTAGAGGATATGCTTCAGGCATGTACCTTGGAGTTTAAGGGCAATTGGGATACTCATTTGTCAAAGATCAAGTTTACCTATAATAATAGCTATCACTCTAGTATTGGAATGGCTTCGTATGAGACTTTATATGGCCGAAAGTGCAGAACACCAGTCTGTTGGAATAAGTTGGAGAGATGAAATTGATAAAGACCTGATCCGGTTAGGACCACTACACAAAAGGTGAATATTATCAGGGAAAGGCTTAAGGCAGCTCAAGACAGACAGAAGAGCTATGTTGATAAATGCAAAAGAGATCTAGAATTTGAAGCTGGGGACAGAGTTTTTATGAAATTGTCACCATGGAAAGGTGTTTTGAGATTTGGGAACTGTGGTAAATTGAGCCCACAATACATAGGGCCATATGAGATATGTAAGTGTATCGACCTGGTTGCTTATTGGTTATCATTACCAGCCAATTTATCCAGGATCCATGATGTATTCCATGTTTTCGTGCTTCGAAAATATATTCCAGATCTGACTTATGAAGAAGAACCTGAAGGAATACTTGGCAGGAAGTAATAGATTAAGAAGGATTAAGTTGCCAGCACATTTGTCCAAGTGCAATGGAAAGGTCATCCGATAGAAGAGGCCACGTGGGAAGAAGAGAAGGAGATGCGAGCTAAATACCCTCAACTCTTTAGATACTAAATTTCGAGGACTAAATTCTTTTTAGGAGGTAATGCTGTTACGACCTGAACTTTCTAAATCTATTTTTTACTATGTGCTTGGTCAAAGTCAAAATTATTGGGTCAAAATCCAAGACATAAAAGGGTTAAAGTGAATAAATTAATTATTGGAGGGCTCGTGTGCAAACTATTATGGATCAAGGGCCAAGTTGCATTACTTAAATAAGTTGAGGGGCTTTGTGTGCAGTTATGCATATAAATGTAAGACTTTCTTGCATTTGAAAATTACACACCAAACTCACAAACTCGGCAGAAAGAAGAAGAAAATAGGAAGAGAAAAGGAAAGAAAAAGAAAAGAAGGGAAAAAGGGAGAAAGATTTATGGGTTTTACACCTTGTTGGCTTTGTCTAGCATATGGGCTTTTGATTTTCTTCCACAAAGCCAATGAGGTAAGTCAAGAGGTGATTTCTAGGGTTTATATATTTTGTAATGGGTCTTGATTTTATAATTTATTTTCATAAATTGAGGCTTAATAATTGTTCTCGTCATAAGAAGAATGGGTTTTAACATATAAAATTCAATTACATATTGTTATGAAATTTGGGGATTTTGTGGATTATGCTTTAGTAAAGGTGATTTTTGGGACAATGGTGGTGAAAAATGAGTAGATAATGAGTTGGGAATTTTATCTTGCGGATTTCTTCTTAATGTTCTTGGATGTGGATTTTGGAAGTCATGGCGTGATTTTGCTTGAGAAATGGTTTAAGAATAGGAGTGATATTTAATAAAGAGTAGTAGTGGAATGTTGAAAACAAGTTGAATGTTGTGATTTTGTGAATTTTCATGTTGTTGCACCTTCAAAGGATTTATGGTGTCACATTAAGTAATTGGGCATTCTCGCTATTGCAGGTGGTGACGAGGAGGTTGGGACAGCCTATTAGCGGCCGCATTAGACTGTAGCTATGACTTTTGTGAGTGGAAAATTTTTTTTCCAAATTAGTTACCATGATTTTTCTTTATATTTAGTAAACTTTCAGTTTATTAAACTAAAATTAAGCATGTTTCATTTCTATATTATTATTATTATATGAAATTTCATGAAATATTTAATTATGTTATTATGCTTAAAATGAGATTTTAAAGGGAAAAATGATTATGCCACTACGTTGGAAAATCTTTAAGCATGTTATGTTATGTTATGGAATTATTACAAAAGCATGTTATAAAGGATTATTTTAAAACCACTAGTCCCTATTTAATCTTTACCCACTCTGCATCGGTGTGATTAGTTCCATGGTGTATTGACTTGTTTTAGTGATTTACCCGCTATGCATTGTGTGATGAGTTCCATGGTGCTTGACCAGTTTTATATAGGTCTTTGGGACCATCGTTATACACACATAGACTTTGGGCCGTGTATGATTGTGTTTGCCTTTGGGGCTTGCTCTGCACGAGTATGACCAGTTATTCAGTTATTCGGTTATTAGTGATCCTCAGTTTTGAGTAGACCTTGTACATCTAGATTACTCTATACATGTGTGTTACTACTTAGTGGTACTTTTGGTGTGAATTTTACAGTTATCAGTAATTATCTAAGTTTTAGTTTTTATGACTCAATTTACAGTTTATTGAGAAATGATATGGTTCAGTTTGAGCTTTTAGATTCAATTCATAGTATTCTTGGCATTTACATGATCTAGCATTTCACTTCCAAGCCAACTAGAAGATTTCCAAACTCAGTTATATCTATGTATCATAAAGTTCAGCAAAACTTTCAGAAAAACTAAAGAATAATAATATATGTACATATGTATTTGTGAAATTATCCACTCACTGAATTACAAGCTCATATATTTTCTAACGTTTTCTTACTAGGAAGTGGCCGAGCTTGAGCGGAGTAGGATTGCCTGCACCATCAGATTTTACTACCATGTTCTAAATTGTACAATGCAATACATTTTATCATTTCATTAAACATTGTCATATTTCATATTTCATTCTCATGCTAGTTAGAAACATTGGGTATTGCGAATGGTTAAATTTGATTTTGATGTCGGGAGAATTGCAAAACTATTTTGCGTTCTTTTGGTGTTCTTGATGGAGATGGATGGTGTTGGGAATTAGTATGTGTGGATTTGGTTGTAGATTTTTGAATTGTGATTAGATAAGTCCATTTTACAGGGGAAACTTTGTCAAAATGTTTATAAAATCATTTTAGTCCAAAAGTTTATGCAGTTTCAAGACAACTTTTTATGCAATTTCACGGCCTTAGATGTGTTTTCATACTATTTGAAGTACATGACGCTTAACTATCCACATAATGATTTGTTTAAAGATTTATGACCCCATTCTTTCCTTAAAAGACAAGTAAATATCCCTGAGTATTTTTCCAATGGCTTGAAAGTTCAACTATATGATCCGCAACCTTAGATATGTTTTCATTAGGAGAGGGCATCGGTTCGGGCGGTTTAGTGTTTAGACCAAACTGCCACCGAACCGACCGTGTTGGTTCTAAGGATTTTTGAACCAACACCGAACTGGTGGTTTATTTAAACCGAAGCCAACTAAACCGGTTATGGTTTGCTGGGTTCAGTTCAACATTTGTTTTGAATTCACAAAATTTTGTTTTTAAAACTTCAAAGGGATCTCCGTTTGCAGAACCCTCCCATTTATTTAATTTAATTTAAAAATGAAAAGGGGAAAAACTTTAGGGGTAAAATAGAGAAATTGGCAACAACTCCTCTTTTGCTTTACTCCTTACTATTACAGTACAATGATTGCTTTAAATATTGGCAACCACACCTTCTGTACTCCATTTAAGTTTTGAAGTGGGACTTGTGCTAATATCTCTGACTCTTTAACACCTCTTTTGACCCTTCCATCAACAAAACTTGTGTAAATACCTCTTTGACTCTTTAAAACCTCTTTGACCCTTCCATCAACGAAACTAGTATAAATATCTCTTAGACTCTTTAACACCTCTTTGTCTCTTTCATAAAAACACATACTGCCTTCAAAACTTAGAAAAAAATAGAGATAGAAGGGAGACGAGAATGGAGTATAGGACAAGCAAAAAACCAAGACCCAAAGCCAGAGGGAGAGGGTTTTTGGAGTCTTTAATTTCTCTTTTTGTCGCTTCATCTATTCTTCTTCTACTAAGTTTTGACACACTGCGGCGACTTCATGTGTTTCTTCATCTATGTTGGTGATTTGGGCAGATGTGCTTGCTTTTCTTCATCTATGATTCTTCTTCTTCATCCATGATTTGTGGCTTTGTGTGCTTTTGACTTCTGATTTTGTTGTGGGTTTTTGGATGCTTTCCTTTCTGTAGATATGTAGTTTGTGTTCAAACCAAAAGGGAAGGATTTGTGGGTTTTCCTTTTGAATGGGTTTGTGGGTGCTTCTTCTATCAGATTTATCTCCCTTTTTCATGTATTTTTTTCACATTTTTAGCAGTTTTTTCACTCTCTTATTCATGTACTTTTGAACAGTTTTCACTGTAAGGCTATAATTCGGTTTCGATAGTGGGACTAGTTAGGTTCAGTTACCACAGTTTCCAATCCCCAAACTATCAACCAAACCAAACCTATGCATTCTCCACTTGAAACCAACCAAACCGAATTGGGAACCAGCCAAAACCGGCCAATTCAATTTGGTGTAGTTGGTTTGACCGGTTTGAATGCCCACTCCTAGTTTTCATGCTATTCACAGTACAAGATGTGTAACTATCAACAAAGTGATTCTTTTAAAGTGATGCAGCCCGTTCTTTCTTTAAAGGACAAGTAAACAGCCTCGGTTATTTTTATAATTGGTAGAAGAGTACAACGGAATGATTCGTACCCTTAGATCTGTTTTTGGGCATTTCAAAGTGTAAGACACTTTACTATCCATAGAATAATTCATTTAAAGAGATATGACCCCGTTCTTTCTTTAAAAGATACAGGTAAATAGCCCCAAGTATTTTACTAATGGCTAGGAAAAGCACAGCGGAATGACGGGCTATTTGAAGTACAAGACGCTGAACTATTCACAGAATGATTTGTTTAAAGAGATATGACCCTGTTTATCTTTAAAACAAGGAAATTGCCTTGGATATTTGCTAATGGCTAGAAGATTATAATGGATTGAATCACGGCCTTAGACATGTTTTTTATGCTATTCGAAGTACAAGACACGTAACTATCCACGGAATGATTCAGTTAAAGATATATTGCACCACTCTATCTTTAATGGACAAATAAACAGCCCTTGAGTTTTTTTCTTAGCAGTTAAAAGAGTAGAACAAAATAATTCGAGGCTTTGGATATGTTTTTGTGCTATTAGAAGTACAAGACACGTAACTATCGAAGAAATGATTCGTTTAAAGAGCTATAACCCCGTTCTCTCTTTATACAACGGAATGAGTCGCAACCTTTGATATAATTTCACGCTATTCAACGTATAACTACCCACAAAATGATACTTTTAAAGTGATATGGCCCCATTCTATCTTTAAAGGACACAAGTAAACAGTACTGGTTATTTTACAAATGGCTAAAAGACTACAATGGAATGATTCACGGCCTTAGATATGTTTTCATGCTATTTGAAGTACAAGATGCTTAACTATCCACATAATGTTTGTTTTAAAGAGATATGGCCCCATTCTGTCTTTGAATAATAAGGAAATGGGATGATTTGTCGCCTTAGATATTTTTTCAGGCTATTTGAAGTCTGAGACACTTAACTACACAAGAAATGATTCGTATAAAGAGATATGACCCAATTCTTCCTTTAAAGGACAAGTAAATAGCCCGGGTATTTTTCTAATGGCTTGAAGAGTACAAAAAAATGGTTCTTGGCCTTAGATATGTTTTCATGCTATTCAAAGTAAAAGACATCTTAACTGTCCACGGAATGATTCTTTTAACGTGATATGGCCCCATAGTTTCTTTAAAGGAGTGTACATCAGAATGATTCGCAACCTTAGATATATTTTTGTGTTACTCAAAGTACAAGATGCATAACTGTCCATGTAATGATTCTTTTAAAGAGATGTGGGCCCGTTCTATCTTTAAAGGACAAGTAAATAGCCTTGAGATTTTTTCTTACCAGTTAGAAGAGCACAACAGAATTATTCACGACCTTAGATGTTCTATCCTTAAAGGACAAGGAAATAGCCCTGGGTATTTCTCTAATGGCTAGAAGAGTAAAACAGAAGGATTCGTGACCTTAGATATGTTTTCATGCTATGCGAATTACAAGGCGCTTTACTATCCACGGTATGATTCGTTTAAAGAGATATGGCCCATTCTTTCTTTGAAAGACAAGTAAATATCCCTGAATATTTTTCCAATGGCTTGAAACTAAACGATTTGATTTATAGCCTTCGATATGTTTTCATGCTATTTGAAGTGCAAGATGTGTAACTATCCACAGAATGAATCGTTTAATGAGATATGGTCCATTTCTTTCTTTAAAGGACAAGTAAAAAATCCCGTTCTAATGGCTTGAAGATGGAATGATTCACAACCTTAGATATGTTTTCACACTATTTAAAGTAAAAGAAGCTCAACTATCTGCAGAGTGATTCTTTTAAAGAGATATGACCCCATTCTATCTTTAAAGGACACCAGGAATAGCACCAGGTATTTTACTAATGGCTAGAAGACTACTGATAGGCAAAATCGCAAGCGCACGATACCGTTCAAGTAGTATAGGACTAGATGAGTCCCGAATATCGATCCCACAAGGAAAGTTGTCACCAACTTCACTTAAATTAATTTCACACGAATTGAACAAGGAAATTAAAAAGTTTTCAAACGAATAATGATGTTTGTTTATGCAAAAATTTAAACTAAATACTTTTTCTTCTCAAAGGTAAGAAGCAACTCAAATTAATGGACTAGGAAATATATGAGTAAAGGCGTTAAGACTAACAAATCCACAATAAGCAGGTGTTCCAATTATGCAATCCCACTCATGACAATTTACCATGACGTACTCACGACCAATTTCACAAATTTAATTGAAAACCTCTCTCGAGCAAATTCAAATCTACCCAACTAAGTAAACCCACTATATCTCTACGTGAATTTCAACCTAGTCGAATGCATTAATTAACAAGAAACCATTTTTACAATTGCGCAAATCATAAAAGTCTATCTCTATCTTCTATGCAATTCATGTTTTCTATTGAAGTGCTAAATTAGTGACTTACCTCTCGGTCTCCTCACGAATTCACAAACACAATTACGAGTTGATCAAGCTCATAAAAGGCAAATACATATCATAGTAGAAAATAAGCACGCAATAAAAATTAGAGTCATGAATGGAATTAACACAATCAAAACATGACTATCGCTTCATCGATTGTCTCAACAAGGGAAATTAGTTAAACATAGTAAAGAACATCATAAAATAGGAATTCATAGGGTTTGAATACATGACCAGATTCTTGCAAAGAAAATATGAAGAATACTGAAGAAAACTTTTGCACCAAATGAAGAATTCCGTTCTTTAATCTTCACACGAGCCCTCGCTTCAATCTCCAAGTCCTCAAGAGTATTTTTTATGATCCGTCCCCCCTTTTACAGATGGGTTTTCATTCTTTTATAGTTGGGGAGGCCTTAGAACCCTCGAATCTGTCAAAAAGGGGCTGAAAACGCGTAAACGGCGTTTTCCGATATGGGCCGCGGGTGGCCGTGGCATGCTTGCCGCGGTCCAGCCGTGGCCAACAGATTTTTGAGACAGCCCAAGGGTGGCCACGGGTTTGCTTGCCGCAGCCTACCTGGGGCCTACTTTCATGGCGTGCAGTTTAGTCCCTGATTTGACTTTTTCTTGCCGCAACGGTCCTTTTATGCTTTTTCTTCATTTAAACACGTCCCCAACTTCTTGAACTCTTTAAACACGACACCAATGATCTCTTTCAAGCTATCCCAATGTGCATTTAGCCCTCAAACTGGTTTCCGTTGGTCTTCTTACCTCAAACTCTTGAGAAATCACACTTTGATGCTATATTTTGAATGTAAAGTCTCAATTTGGTTCAAAAATAATTCCTTTCACTTGTTCCACTCTAGTTTGAGTTTTTCACCTATATTAACCATATGCATGCAAATTAGGTAGAAATCTGCTCGATTTCATATAGAATTGCATAAGTTAAGAGAAGTATTTTTGCATATAAAATACACTTATCAAACTCCCCCAAACTTAACCCTTGATCGTCCCGAGCGAGAAATTTACCCAATCACATTAAAGGAAACAAAATTAAAATTAAACACATTGCATAAGTTAAAAGACTTGCCAACATCCTAACTTATGTCATTCATGACTGTCACAGAACATTGCCACCAACAGTGAACTCATCCAATGCTTGACTAAAGAATAGGCATAATCACATCTACCATCATGCACTCTAGTCGGGCTTCCCAACCCACAATAGTCAAATATGTTCTCACCCTCTCGTGAGAGGCACATATCCCCCAAACTTATTATTTATTTCCTTTCTCAATTTCCCCTTTTTTATGAGGGTATATGCTATCAGTTTTAAATCTCTCACCTCTCGATGAAGTACCAAGTTGGTTTAGATCTTACCATAAAAACACTAGCTTAGTTAATGTGGATTCTCCCAATTTTTGAGGGCCTCAACTTTCCCAACATCCGCCAAGCAGTCAAACCTACTAACAATCTACATCCCCCAAAATTGAAGTATGGTATTGCTTTTATTATTCTCCCACTTATTCTCCTTTTTTTTTCCAAAGCCAGAATCTTTCTCTGGCTCTCTTTTTTTTCGTTTCTTTGAGATTTTTTCCCCTTTGTTTCTTTTCTCAATAGCCTTGTATGTCTTATGTACAATCCATCTCTTCACTAGCTTTCTGTATGACCCTTTAGCGAGTTTTGGGCCGATGACTCCCAATTCAGTTGACCCAGGGCATCAGGTTTGAAAGACCCCTAAGGACTTAATTGCTCGAGTCACACAGGCTTCGAAGAGTGGTAAAGACACATCAAAGGCATCTTTTTTCCTTATTTTTTTGAACCTAATCTATGCAAGACTTAAAAATAGGGATGAGATTACTAGAATCTAGTCATTGCCTAACTTTTATTAGTCAGCCAAAAACACTCCACACAAATTTTCAACATGCACGGAATCCATACCAACCTTACTAGCATCCTCAGGGCTCAACCTCCCCCAAACTTAGACTAGATAGGATTTACAACTAAGAACAATGAAAGGGTAAGGTATTCTAATTCTCCACTTTGGCTGTTATCTAATTCATTCACCCAACTAAAGTGTAGATTATCGTGACTTATGCCAAATAAAGAACGAGTCAAACATAGACAAGCTAATTTTCATCAAATTTAATTCATATAGCAATGTCCCATCACAAATTATAAATAACACAAGTTTCAAATAATTTCCATTGAACCAGCGGCAAGGCGAAACGAGAAAACTGAAGAAATTCACAAATTTTTTTAAAACACAATCAAAGATTACAATAAAATAATAAAACTTCACATGAACAATAAACATCTTAAAAAATGCAACTACTTGAGTGAAAATGGTTCCAATAGTTAATATCTCAAGCATCAATCTTCAAAATAAGTTACACCTCCCCCAAACTTAAAAGTTTACATTGTCCCAATGTAAAGAAAAACAAAAGAAGGATATTACCCGATGAAGCTCATTTGGGCCAATGTTGATTCTGACTGAAACTCACATCTAGGGGGAAGTGGAGGCGCTGGGGGTTGCATATCCACAAGTATATCCACCAAGATCAACATTCATCTAGAAAACAATAATTCTTGATGTTATTAGAGGTTGAAGGGGAGCAGAAAACATAAATAAACATAAAATAAATGAACATAAAATTAGAAATAAATGCGCCTAAAACTAATGCAATCCTAGAATCTAAATGCAATGCACAAATCAAAATCAAAGAAAAAAAACAAGGATAGAGAATGGGTTGCCTCCCATAAAGCGCTCGATTTACAGTCTAAAGCTCGACTTTTCTAAGATGATTGTTCTTACGGAACTCGAAACAATGCTTTGAATGCTCTGCTTTTCTTGACATGAGTGACTTTGTACCCTTTTTTTTGCATCTTGAAAAATTGGAGCTTGGCTTGCATGGGAACAATAGACCTTTTTAGGCTGTTTAACTCAAACTCAATGATGTACACTTCCACATCCTCGTCGGCATTGATCACAAAGTCAATCGCAACATCATGTTGCTTCTTCACATTGCTCTTTTATTACCCACTCTTTATCTTCCACATGGTCTTCACTTTTAATTGGAACTTCATTGAGTTGAATAACTAGCCCATTATACAAATCTCTAGATGAATGCACTTCTAACAGTGGTGTACAGCAAAGTTTGTGTTCCACTGAGTTGGACTTTGTGTTGCTTGGTAGAACATCATGTTCTATTTCAGCATCTTCCACCACCAACTCTTCACCATCATTTTCTACATTATGTCCAACCACCTGCCTATTGTCATTCATCTCTACTTGGCACAAAGAATCTGCAGCTTCTTCCCTCATTTTGTCTACTTTTTTCATGAAGTTATCAGTGTTTTGTGCAAATTGTAAAGTAGCTTTACCAAAGTTGTTCAATAAGCTTTTCAAGATTTGATGTCTCTTCATACTGATGATGTCGCAAACTTGGTAGAATTTCTTGATTCCCACCCCAATTAGAAATAGGGTACTCCATCTGTTTATGGTCATCATTGCAGAAATATAAGCTTTGTGCAGTTGGTCCTTTCCAAAACAAGTTCATAGGCATGTCATCAATATCTATGTGAGAAGTTTGTGGGGAAACAAACTCATCCCAAAATAATCCAATAAGTAAGTCATCACGATCAGCTCCATAGACAATCATCTCAAGATGTTGATCCAATCTCCATGCACCTTAAAACAAAATTGAGTCAAAGAACAAGTGGATCAAAATGAAAATTAGTGAAAAATAAAATAAAACTGATTCAACAAGTAATAAAATTAATTTAATGGAAGCAATTAACTTAAAACTTTTCCCCGGCAACGGTGCCAAAAACTTGATAGGCAAAATCGCAAGAGCACGATACCGTTCAATTAGTATAGGACTAGATGAGTCCCGAATATCGATCCCACAGGGAAAGTTGTCACGAACTTCACTTAAATTAATTTCACACCATTGAGCAAGGAAATTAAAAAGTTTTCAAACAAATAATGATGTTTGTTTAAGCAAAAATTTAAACTAAATACTTTTTCTTCTCAAAAGTAAGAAGCAACTCAAATTAATGGACTAGAAAATATATGAGTAAAGGCGTTGAGACTAACGAATCCACAATAAACAGGCGTTCCAATTATGCAATCCCACTCATGACAATTTACCATCACGTACTCACAACTAGTTTCACAAATTTAATTGAAAACCTCTCTCGAGCAAATTCAAATCTACCCAACTAAGCAAACCCGCTATATCTCTATGTGAATTTCCACCTATTCGAATTCATTAATTAACAAGAAACAATTTTTATGATTGCACAAATCATAAAAGTATATCCCTATCTTCTATGCAATTCATGTTTTCTATTGAAGTACTAAATTGGTGACTTACCTCTCGGTCTCCTCACGAAGTCACAAATAAAATTACAAGTTGATCAAGGTCATAAAAGGCAAATACATATCACATTAGAAAATAAGCACGCAATAACAATTAGAGTCATGAATGAAATTAACACAATCAAAACATGACTATTGCTTCATCGAATTTCTCAACAAGGTAAATAAGTTAAACATAGCAAAGAACATCATAAAATAGGAATTCATAGGGTTTGAATACATGACCAGATTCTTGCAAAGAAAATATGAAGAATACTAAAGAAAACGTTTGCACCAAACGAAGAATTCCGTTCTTCAATCTTCACACGAACCCTCGCTTCAATCTCCAAGTCCTCAGGAGTATTTTCTATGATTCATCCCCCCTTTTACAGATGGGTTTTCATTCTTTTATAGTTGGGGAGGCCTTAGAACCCTCGAATCTGTCAAAAAGGGGCAAAAAATGTGTAAATGGCGTTTCCCGATATGGGCTACGGGCGGCCGCAGCATGCTAGGCCGCGCCAAAAGATTTTTGAGACAGCCCACGGGTGGCTGCGGGTTTGCTTGCCGCGGCCTACCTAGGGCCTACTTCCACGGTGTGCAATTTAGTCCCTGATTTGACTTTTTCTTTGACTTTTTCTTGCGGCAACGATCCTTTTCGGCTTTTTCTTCATTTAAACACGTCCCCAACTTCTTGAACTCTTTACACACGACACCAATGATCTCTTTCAAGCTCTCCCAACGTGCATTTAGCCCTCAAATTGGTTTCCATTGGTCTTCTTACCTCGAACTCTTGAGAAATCACACTTTGATGCTATATCTTGAATGTAAAGTTTCAATTTGGTTCAAAAATAATTCCTTTCACTTGTTCCACTCCAATTTGAGGTTTTCACCTATATGAACCATATTCACGCAAATTAGGTAGAAATCTGCTCAATTTCATATAGAATTGCATAAGTTAACAGAAGTATTTTTGCATATAAAATAGACTTATGAACTACAATGAAATGATTCACAGCCTTAGATACATTTTCGTGCTATTTCAAGTACAAGACGCTTAACTATCTACAGAATGATTCGTTCAAAGATTTATGACGCCATTCTTTCTTTAAAGACAAGTAAATAGCCCTGAGTATTTTTCTAATGGCTTGAAAGTACAACTATACGATCTGTAGCCTTAGATATATTTTCATTAGGAGTGGGCATCGGTTTAGGCGGTTTGGTTTTTAGACAAAACCGCTACAGAACCGACCATGTTGGTTCTTAAGATTTTGAACCGACACCTAACTGGTGGTTTATTTAAACCAAAGCCAACTAAATTCTTTATGGTTTGGTCGGTTCGGTTCAACTACTGGTTCGTATTCACAAAATTTTGTTTTCAAAACTTCAAAAGGATCTCTGTTAGTAGACCCCTCCCATTTATTTAATTTAAAAATGAAAAATGGAAAAAAATTTAGGGGCTATATCCTATAAAAAATTAGGGGTAGAATAGAGAAATTGGCAACAACTCCTCTTTTGCTTTGCTCCTTACTATTATAGTACAATGATTTCTTTAAACATTGGCAACCACCATCTCTACTCCATTTAATTTCGATATGGGACTTGTTTTAATATCTCTTTGGCTCTTTAACACCTGTTTGACTCTTCCATCAGCAAAACTTGTGTAAATATCTCTTAGACTCTTTAACACCTCTTTGACATACACATTCTGTCATCACTGTCACTGGAAGTAAAATGATCATCATCACCACCTCCTTCATCGTCCCGTGTATTTTCTTCTTCACCAGCAAACCACCGAGAACTACTAGCTGAGACTGTCAACTTCTTCAGGCATTTTGACTTTGACCAAGCACATAGTAGAAAATAGATTTAGAAAGTTTGGGTCATAACATTCCTGTTATTAAAGTACAGTATGTGTAACTATCTATAGAATGATTCTTTTGAAGAGATATGGTTCCGTTCTATCTTTTACAGACAAGGAAATAACCTGGGATATTTATCTAATTGCTAGAAAAGTACAAAAGAAAGATTTGCGGCCTAAGATATGTTTTCCTACTGTTCGGAGTATAGGATGCTTAACTATCCTCGAAATGATTTATTTAAAGAGATATACCCAATGCAATTTCCTTGTCCTTCAAAGATAGAACATGACCATATATCTTTAAAAGAATCATTCCACGAATACTTACACATCTTGTATTTTGAACAACGGGAAAACATATCTAAGGCCGTGAATCATTCCGTTGTACTCATCTAGCCATTAGTCAAATACTCAAGACTATTTACTTGTATCCTTTAAAAGAAAGAACGGGTCATATCTCTTTAAATTATTCCGTGGATAATTAAGCGTCTTTTACTTTGAATAGCCGGAAAACATATCTAAAGCCGTTAACCATTCCATTGTATTCCTCTAGCCTTTAGAAAAATACCCAGGGCTATTTCATTGTCCTTTAAAGGCAGAACGGGGGCATATCTCTTTAAAAGAACCGTTCTATGGATAGTTACGTGTCTTGTACTTCAAATAATGTGAAAAAATGTCAAAGGTTGTGAATCATCCCGTTGTACACTTTAGGCCATTGAAAAATTGCCCGGGACAATTTACATGTATCCTTTAAAGAAAGAACAGGGTCATATCTCTTTAAAAATCATTCCATGGATAGGTAAGCGTCTTGCACTCTGAATAACACAAAGCTATATCTTAGACCATGAATCATTCTTTTGTACTCTTCTACCTAGTAGAAAAATACCCAAGGCCATTTCCTTCTCCTTTAAAGATAGAATGGAGCCATATCTCTTCAAAAGAATCATTCTATGGACAGTTACATGTCTTATACTTTGAATAGTGTGAAAACATATTGAAGGCTACAAATCATTCCGTTGTATTCTTCAAGCCATTAGGAAAATACTCGGGGTGATTCACATTTATCCTGTAAAGAAAGAATGGGGTCATATCTCCTTGAATGAATCATTCTGTAGATAGTTAAGCGTCATGTGTGTCATAGCCCTTTTCTTTTCTTTCTTTTTTATTCCAAGTCGTTAGTGCCGTGGAATCAAGGGCACTAAAATTTCATAGGAGTCTCGGCATATAGTCCAACAATACAGTCAAAATAATTGTCAATGTCATTAATAGACCTTAATAGTTTGTAAATCCATTCCATAACTCTCTCATAAAGTTCTACATAGTCTAAGGCATTGACAAGGTTATAACATGTATGAAGTTTACACAGTTCACATCCCCTAGTCATCGTACAGAGCAATACATTCATAACTACATTATTGAAATCATTCTTGTAAGTGTTCCGACGCTCTTCCGATCTAAGATTTTCAATCTTGTAGAATGTCCCAGTCTCCACATTCTCAATCGCAGGTTCTATTTACCAATGTGTTTCTAGCTGATTAGAGTCTGACTCGTCCTTGTATCTTGAATTTACCTACAAAAAATGTAGAAAGAGAGGTGTAGACATTTACATGTCTAGTGACTGGAGCCGTGTACGTGTGGCAATTGTACTATTACTTGATAAAAAACTTCTTGATTATAATACGTTTTGATTAAATTAGATACGCCAAGATTCTTTTAGGTATATTGTAACTTTATCACATCATGGGTATTTTCATATATTGCCAATGAGTCGTAACATTAACCACAAACCTTTAGTGGCACGTCATTCTTTCATTCGTAGTCATGTCATTCATTGGCATATCATTCATTCATTTAGCAGCTGCTTCATATCATACTTTCATCATTCATTGCCCAAGAATTTTATTACTTTTGGTACTTTTCCCCAGTCACATGGCGTATCAATTTAATCTTTAAATCACCCATAAAGAATCATGGTCATCATGGCCCTTTAATGCCCATAGATGCTCTATAACGACCCTCAATGGCCTCCGATATTCATTAAAGGGCATTTATACTCACTATTTTTGATTACACAGAATACCTAGAAGTCTTTCTTTTCTTGTATTAACCGTACCTGTAATCTCCATCTTCCTCCCTATTATGTGAAACTAATTGCTCTACTACCAGTAATTAATTCTTTTGCTTCCCAGTATTGTCAAGGTAGAGATTTTGTCACACATCAAAATATTGTGGGACTCTTGATGAAAGCTTTTGGGTAATTAAACATTGAAGACGACAAAAGGAAAATTAGTTCTATAAATTGGGTTTTCTCCAATTCATTGGCCATGGGTTTAAATTGATGTAGTATTGCCTCTTACATCCATCAAGAGTTAACCCCAATTGCTGACATCACAACTCTTGATTCTTCCAAAGGTTAATTGACAGTCCTGTTCTAGAAATATACACACATTGAATTGCCGATTATTCGTACTATTATTCTTTTCATAATATGTATCATATTCCATATATATATATATTTTTGTCCTTCAAAATGTGCATATCTCTAAATTGACCTAAATTTATTTTTCCAATGTATATATGGAGCGCTACTAAACCTCAAGTGCTCTACATAATTCATGCCTATATGTGTATTTTCTTCAAAAGCACTTTAGCCCATTAAAACATGTAGAATCTGTAGTAGCCAAAATCTATCAAAAATTATGGATGTTATTCCACCAAAGTACTCACATCTGAATCATTCCTAGGAATTTTGGCACTTGTAGTTATCCACAAAAAAATAATCATTTCTTCAAATTAAGCTCGGGTTCTACTAACTCATAAATTTTCAAGAATAAATTCATTGTGCAATATAATACTTCAAGAAAAGCTGGGTGGTTATAATGTATTGAAAACAGCACTAAAATATATCTTAGGCTGTGAATCATTCTTTTGCACTCTTGTAGCTATTAGGAAAAAACTCAAGGCTATTTCCTTCTCCTTTAAAGATAAAATGGGGCCATATCTCTTTAAAAAGAATCATTCTGGGGATAGTTACGCATCTTGTACTTCGAATAGAGGGAAAAGATATCTAAGGTCACGAATCATTCCATTGTGCTCATCTAGCCATTAGTAAATTACCCAGGGCTATTTGCTTATGTCCTTTAAAGAAAGAATGGGGTTGTATCTCTTTAAATGAATTATTCCATAGATAATTAAGCATCTTGCACTTTGAATAGCCTAAAACTATATCTAAGGATGCAAATGATTCCATTGTACTCTCGTAGCGATTAGAAAAATACATGGGGCTATTTACCTATTTACTTGTGTTTTAAAGAAAGAACGAAGCCATATCTCTTTAAATGATTTATTGTGTGGATAGTTAAGCATCTTATACTCTAAATAGCACGCAAACATACCTTAGGCCTTGAATCATTCTTTTTTTTACTTTTTGGATAGTTAAGTGTCTTATACTCTAAATAGCACGCAAACATACCTTAGGCCTTGAATCATTCTTTTTTACTTTTCTAGCCATTAGAAAAATACCCAAGGCTATTTTCTTGTCATTTAAAGATAGAACAAGGCCATAAAAGAATCATTCCGTGCATAATTATTTGTCTTGTACTTCGAATAGCGGAAAAACATATCTAACGCTGTGACTCATTCTGTTGTACTCTTCCAGGCAAGAGTTTACAAGGATATTATTTTTCTTGACACACCCTCAAGAGTACACAATCTCTCCTTATATAGAGAGTTACACAGCAGCGGACTTCAAACAATTTTAATTCCGCTATTCTGAAATTTAAAGAAAACCAATTTCTCTCTTATGAGCTGATAAGATTCTGCGAAAAGTAGGATATGATTCCCTAGAGATAAGATTTTCTGACATCTTATCTTACGATTCCTTTCCCTTTGCCATTCTTCTTTGGTTTTTGCTCTATTGGGAAATCATCGTGGTAGAGATAGACAGTGCCAAGATGCTCTTCAATATCTTGATTTGAAGGTGCATAGTCCTCATCGTCTCAGTCGTTCACTTCTCTGGATGAAGAGGGTTTTTACTCTTCCAACTTGTGGTCATGGATTTGTCTTCTTCTTCTGATTCACCCGCAATTTCTGTTAATACTTTCAGAATTTTTTCTCTCAACTCTTTAAGTTAATGGTAGGATTATCCTTAATAAGCTTTTTCTGAATTGTAGCATCTGATCTTCAGCAAAATTTCCTTTTCTTAGAATATGGGATTTTCTTGACACCCCTAATAGAGGTTTTTTCCAGATAGAACACGACTTTTTAATTTCTTCAGTTATGTCATTAGACTAGAAATTGTTCCACAATCTATAATGGTAAGACCTATAAAGGACTGGAAAACCTTGAGGATTCTCATGAATCTAAAAAGTCCACCCTCCAATACATGGAAGCTTAAATTAAAAGCAAAAATATACCATAGCAATTTCATCCTTGCCTTCGAGATCTGAATTTCTTTTGGACTTTAAACCTAGATAAATGATTTTGAAATGTTCAAATAAACTTTTAGATGTCGAGTTTAACATTTTTGAGGTAGGTCCAAAAAAGTATAACATGTCTTTGAACCAATTTGGTAAACTCGTTAGTTCAATTCCTTCCCAGATTCTAAAGAATCAGGTATGCTTCCTTGCTTTGTTTTGATAATAAAAGGCTCTTGGATAAACCCTATATTTCATTACAGCTAGACTCTTACGTTCATCTCTAACATATTGGGTTTTCTATATTTCTTATACAATTTGTAAATTGCTTCATCGCGGTTACGGTCATCCACCACAATCCACCAAATAATCACAATCTTTTTCACAATTTGAGGTATAAACATCTTAATCACTTCTTATTTCTTAAATTCTTAATCGTATATAATTTTAATTATAAATAATATATAATGTTAATAGTTAACATGTTATTGTGATTTGTGAATTTTTCAATGTAGTGCACTTAAATGTTAATAGAATTCTCGAACCGTAAAATTGTTTACTGAAAATAAGTTATTTAAGATTGCTTATATTATTAATTAGTTACTTTCTTTGTTAATGTTTGTTATTATAATTAGTTTGATTCCTATTTGACTTTTTTATTATAAGTGATATTGCGAAAAAGTTGGATTTGACCAAAACAATAAAATAAAATCAAGTGCATCTATTGGTTTACACAGGCTTGTGACATCGGCTTTAATTCTTCTACTATGGTGGAGAGATTCAGCAATGAATCTTGTCAAGACTCGATTGTAGTATCAAATTGGAGATCAATGGTTAAATGTTAAGTCGATTGCTTACATTGAAAGACGTATTTGATGAAATTGATAATCATTCAAAGCTTGTTCTTGTGAGTTTTATGTAAAGGAAAGTTAAATTTATAGGAAAATATATGGTGGGAATGTAAAGAAAGATTATTTAAAAGTTTGAAATTTTGTTTTCTATGAATAGTATATGGTTGGTATTGATTTGATAATTATTTTTACTTTTCATAAAGCTCTTGAGAACAAGCTCTCAATCATGTGACATTATCAAAGTATGAAAACTTGTGGAGTACAATTGTAATAATGAAATAAAAAATTAAGTTATTCATTTTCTATTGTTTTCATTTATTTTGTCACAAATTTTTTCCTCCATAAACGAAATTTTCTGGGTCCACCACTGACAATATAAGTTCTGCTAATGAACTTATTGAAAGAGAAAAAGCTTGTTAAACTTTTTTATAGTTTATCATTAATATTTCTTTGTTTCTTTGTCCAATATTCTGTATTTGCTTAATTTTGTATTTTTTTCCTTTAGGCGACATAAGGGGGGAATGTTTCGAGTCGCGAGAACTACTGTTACAAACTTCAGATTTGACTTTAGATAGTACAATTCTACTACATACTGGTAGACTATTATTACAATAATATGTTGCGGATATGTATGTTAAAATTGAAACTTCCAGATTAAATTACTTTAGAAACAATCAAAAACAAATATGTATTGACCTTTATCAAGGGATTGTTGACAATGTTGAATTAGATGAAACAAGAGGTTACAAAATTGGTAAATAGATTGTTTTGATCAACATTTAATGGAGGTCCTTGGGATAACAGTAGACGATCATGACACAATGGCATTAGTTCAACGATTTGGCAAACCTGACTTATTTTTAACAAGTACTTGCAATTCTAATTGGATGGAAATTAAGAATGAACTAATGTTTATTGATGTGAGCCATAACAGACTTGATCTACTTGCTCGAGTTTTTAGAAGTAAACTAGAAGATTTGAAAGATGATTTATTCAAGAAGCAAAATTTTGGACTAGTTTCTAAAATAACATCGCCTTCATTGGTTGATGAAATTGTTTCCTGTAAAATATCACCTCAGAATAAAAATAGTTACATATGTTCTTGTGGTGTTAAACAAATAATGCATGGTCCATATGGTGAATTAAATCCGAAAAATGTATGTATGGAAAATACTTGAAAATGTAAGAAAAAATATCCAAAATATTATCTAACAAAAACATCATTATCTAATAATTCCTATTCATTGTACATAAGGTGAAATACTGGAGAAAAAGTTAAAGTCAGAGGTCAGTTTTTAGGTAACATATAGGTTTTACCACGTAATTCTTTTCTTTTTGGCAAAATATGATTGTCATATAAATGTCAAAGTTTGTTCTACAATAAAAGCAGTTAAGTATTTATATAATTATGTATATAAAGGTCATGATAGAATACAATTTTGCATTAATGATAAAGAAAATGGACAAGGTGGGTTTGATGGAATTAGTAACTTCCAAAATACTTGATGGGCATATGAACCAAAAGCAATGTGGGGGATTTATGTATTTGTGCCGTTTGTTGTATCTTTGTAGCTACATTTAGAAAATTATCATACTGTTATGTTTAGAGATATTGATAATCATGAAACTATTATGAATAATGATAATGTTAAATGAACTATGTTAACTAAATATTTCCGGATGAATTCTATTAATGAGAAAGCTAGAACAGTATTGTATAAAGATTTTCCTTTTCATTTTGCTTGGTCAAAAAGTTGCCTTTGGTATTCTAGAAAAAGTAAAAATATTATTGGTCGTATTGTTAGTACAAATCCAAATGAAAGGGAGATATATGTTCTATCACCAAACAGTCGCATTCGATAAACTTTTAATAATGGTAAAGCTCATTATTTGGGATGAAGCACCTATGATACATCAAAGTGCCGTAGAAGCCCTAGATAACTTTAAGAGACATAACAAAGATAGATAAACCATTTGGCGGTATTGTTTTAGGTAGTGATTTTTGGCAAATATTACATTTGTTCATCAATATTAGACGTTATTAAGGCATCATTAATATGTTCCTATTTATGGCCATTTTTTAGCAAAATTCTCTCTCACAGAAAATATGCGTGTGTATCTAGATTTTAAATTTTTTCAATACTTGTTATCAGTTGGTGGTGGTGCAATACAGTAGCATTTATGTTGTATGACTAAAATGGCTAAAAAAATCGTTAGTCCTTTTATTACAAAAGAAATACATTTGCTTAAATTTTTAATTAATGAAGTATTTCCAAATATAATATCATATGAAGAAAATATTGTTTCTATGGTAAATAGAATCATACTTTACTAAAAAATAAAACAGTTGATCTTATAATCAATTTATTATTAGAACAAATTGATGGAGAAAAACTTATATACTATAGCTATGATGAAGTGATAGGTAAAACTGAACATAATCTACATAAAGATTTCCTAAATATGTTAATACCTAACGGAATTCCTCCTCATGAACTTACTTTGAAAGTAAATTGTCCCATGATATATTGTTACAAAATATAAATCCATCTGAAAGCTTGTGTAATGGTACAAGACTAATATGTAAACAATTTCAATGAAATGAAATAGATGTAGAAATATCTACCAACAAAATATCGAGGAAAAAGAGTTTTTTTGCCAATGATACCTTTTATACCACTACAAACAAAAAAAAGGAATTGTAGCATTTAATTCTAATCACGTAATTCTAATCACGTAAAGGTTTTGTAATTCTAATCACGTAAGTCCTTAAACTTTTAATACAACTTAAATTAACCCTCACACTCTTGAAACATATTAATTTGAAGCCCTCTAACAATTATAATTGTCCAACTTAACCCCTAAAGAATTTAATTACAAAACAAAGTGTCCTAAATCCTAAACCAAACAAATTAATTGTATATTCTAGCATTCATAAGTGATCAATTAGATCCTTAAGCAATTTAAGAACTCAAATTTTAACACTTCAACTATCCTAAACATTCAATTAAGTCCTTAAAGTTTGAGATTTCCCATTCAATGATAATTTTAACATACTAAATCAGTTTAAATTTTTATTTGTTGGGTGAGGGCCTTTTAAATTCTAAGCTTTAGTAAGCATCACTGTTCGCACAACCTCTCAAGCGCACTTTTTTTAAGACTGTTGAGGTGGGGTTTACATTCTGAAAATTTTAGTTAATTTATCATGTCTTCGCAAATTGGTCTGGGTCAGAAGTAGGCTCTTGGGATGGCCCACCGTACAATTATGATTACTAGCACGCTATGTATGTTGTCAGGGACGACAAATTATTCTGGGTTCAAAAGTAGGTCTTCTTTAGGATAGCACACAGTACGGCTTTGAAAAATTTTAAAGTTTAAATAGTAAAGTTTACGATTATGAATACATATTTAGTTTGATCAGCATGTTTCCGCGCATATTTTATCCTTGTTATTTTATATGTTAAATTTATTTAAAAAATAAAAAAATTAGCCACTAAATTTAACATTGAAAATGTGACTTTAGTAGCGTTACGAATTCTTAGAAATTGGGGCGTTACACTAATGAAGAACAATACAATCAAAGAAAATTTCTAAAATTACGTTAAATGGTACATTTTATTAACTCACAGTAGTTGAATTTTAAGTGAGATTATAAATATATTTCAACTTACAGTAATATAGTGCACAATGTTTCATTACAAAGTGCCAAAAGAGGTTCATTTCTTTCTCTATGTTGGCATATTATTTTCTTCATTTGATGTGATAATTAAAGGAACAAAAATAACATTAGGGAGAGAAAAAAATCCACTGATTCTTTTCAATGTCCGTAAAATTTTAAATTTTGTGTTAACCAAATGGTAAGAATGCCATTTGTTGTAATACAAGTAGTTATGGAACCAATTAAACCTTATCTTTCTAACAAATAAACTCAAGTCAGTGCATTTAATGCGAATTTTGACGTTCAGTTTTCCGCTCAAAACTCCAGCCAATCTATTTAACGCAAATTTTGACTTTCACTTTTCCGTTCTAAACTTTTTAACCTAGTTCTATTTTTTCTTTTACTTTTTTTTCTATATATGCTTTCTTTTACATATTTTCTAGTGAAATTGATGCAGGGGCAGCAAGGTGTAGAGCAAGGGATAACCATTTTCAAGGCTGAGAATTAAAGAAATCGTGAGAGAGGGTTGGAGCATCAACATTGAGGTTTTATTAGAGAAATATTAGTAGCTAACCTGTGGAGGAGAGGCCAAGAGATGAGAGCAAGAGAAAAAGAAAGCTGAGTGAGGGATAAGAGGAGCGTTGGGTTGGGAAATAGACGAAAAACGGTTTATTCCAAGTTTTGAAATTGCTCCCTTTTCTGTCCAAAGATGAGTCTTGTTTAATTAAGTCCAAAATTAGTTTATTTCCCCAAAGTTCCTCCTAAAATAACTTATGCAAATTGATCCTTTACTAGATTATTATTCTCTATTAAGTTATCCCATGCCCATTTAAATCAATTTTGACTTTTAGATTTATTCAAAGCATGAAAGTATTACCAATTAAATAAATAGTAAACAATACCCATAAATGTGCACTCAAAAACACATTTGCACATAAATAGAATTTATTTTAGGCACATTGATCGTTACAGTGTCTAGGTCCTTCCGCTGCAAAATCATAGAAAGAAAAATTATTAACAATGATAATATAATTAAAACCATTAATTTTGACAACTTATTAAAATTAAATAAATCCACATAATGAGGGGAAAAATAAATACGGCGTTACAGGTAGTTTTATACTTAAATTCTTTAGGGGTTAAGTTTGATCACTTAAATTTTATTAATAGTCATTGCAAAAAAATCTCTCTCAAGTACCTAGGTTAGTCGTTGATTACAAACCTCTAAATAAAGCATTAAGGTGGATTAGATATCTAATTTGCCAATATCCTAATTTTAAGTAAAATTTTAAAAATACCTGAGCCTTGTCAAGCCTTGCATGCAGGTCCTTTTTGTTAGGAACTAGATATCTAATCCTCCTTAATGCTTTATTTAGAGGTTTGTAATTAACGACTAACCTGGGTATTTGAGAGATTTTTTTCCCTATAACTTTAATCTTTCCCATAGTTTCTAGCCTTGCTAGATTTTCTTTTATTCTTGAAGTTTTAATCTCCTCCTTGAGGAAATGGATTTGTTTTTTCTTTTGTTTTACAAGATTTATTTCCTTTATAATGGGTTCAAATGTGAACCTGAATGTTATTCTTTCTCCATTTACAATTGTGGATATCCCCTCATCATCAACAATGATAGGAGGTTTAATCATAATCAAGAAACTTAGACCTCTCTCTGATACCAAGCTATAAAGCCCCGAGTTCTAAGTACTCGAGACGATATTAAACTTCTTTTACTTTTACTTTTAATAAACGCAGAAGATAAGCATTTACATAAATTAGTACGGAAATTTTTTTCTTTTATTTAAATAACATACAAATATTTCATAAACCATTACTAAAGTAACCATCATCAAAAGAATAACAAATGCTCAAATTATTGCCGAAATATTCAACTTCAAAAGAACAACCATGTCTGTAATAATTATCCAAAATGTAAGAAAACTTTAACAAATAAACATTTATTCTTTTTTTCGTTCAATTGCCATTCCCAATCGAGTCGCCGCGAGCTCCAGAACCCAAAATGTTTTGAAATAAAAAGGGTGAGTGTTTTACAGAAACACTCAGTAGATTCCCACGCACAACTTTTAAAACAGGCAATACATATTACGCCATTTAACATATATACACATGAAAATTATGTCTTTAGACCCACCAAAATAACAGAGCCTGACTCCCAATTAAGGAAGCTAGGCCTGTGGGCTCCCGATTAAGGTGAGCTAAGTCTATGGGCTCCCGATTAAGGTGAGCTAATTATGCGCATAATTTCATATTCATACTATCACATAAGCACATGCATAAACCCATAACATGTAATTACATCATATTTTTCATAAAATGTGCGCATATAACTTTGAAAACAACTTGGACCTCTAGTTTATGGCTGATTGGAGATGTTGAAGAGAAGAGGCAGTGGCGATGAATGAAGCAGTTGGAGAAACGCTTGCTGATTCTTGGGTCTAATACGAAGTGAGGCAGTGACTGCCTTGTGTGCGTGTGTATGTATCAGTGTACATATGTATGTAATCTCCCCGTGAGAGAATGGGTGCGTATGTATAACTACTGGAACTGTGAATTGGTGTATTTCTGAAATTGCTTGCTCAGAATGTGTATCTCTGTTTGTGTATGAATTGTGAATGTATACTGGCCGTGTGTGTGTGAGTGAGTAGGGTGCCCTGAGTGCTCTATGTATGTATATAATTTCTCTATGTAAGTGTATGCGGTGTGATGGATAATTCTGGAGGTGTATCTTTTGTGTATTGAATGAATGCAATTGCCGGACGTGATTTGTTTGCTGTGAAGTTCCCTGAGTTTTGTGTATGTTTCTCTTGCTGAATTCCATGGGAGTATATGTATGTATTGCAAGGGGCAAACGTGGGGAGGTTGAGGGAGATCTTAGGAAATCTGGTGAGATTTCACGTTACAGAAAATCAGAGTGGAGAGTCTTCTTTTGGTTGCCAATAGTAATATCAGTTAGGGGCTGACTTGAGTTTTAAAACGTGGGTAAAAGATGGTTGAAGTGGTCTTTGGGCTGTGTTTGGCATGGCTTAAACTCGAATTTGGGCCTTAAAATGGGCTTAAATAACGTGGCGAAACAAGAAGAAAATTTTGGGTTTTAAAAACTATTTTATAAGACTTACGATTCAAGCCAGATGAAAAAGAGATTTTCTTTGACAACGGAATTAATAATTAATTGGACCCGAATCTCATATTCTAAAAATAAAATCCAAATAATCATAAGCTTACATTTTTCTTTAAAGTAAAATAAGACGAGCGACGCGAATTCTTTGAAACCTTTTATCGTGACCAATATTAAAATAGCAGATTAGAGTGGTAGGGACGCACTTAAATTCTTTTAAAATCTTTTAAAATAGAAATTTTCAATTAAGAAATTTTCCGATCGCTACAACCCCTTACCATTTAATTTAATTTCGTCCTTGAAATTTATCTTACATGTTCTGCTAACTCCAGATCTTTCTCTAGTATATCCACTTCTCTTTCCCACGTAGCCTCCTCACTACTATGGCCGCCCCACTAGATCTTAACCAAAGGAATCTCATGATTCCTCAACACAAGTGCTTTTATGTCAAGTATGGTAGTTAGAGCTTCATCGTAAGTCAGATCTTTCCGTATCTCAACTGACTGAACATTAACAACAAGACCTAGGTCAGGAACATACTTCCTCAACATGGATACGTGGAATACGCTATGTACTACTGAAAGTTCTGGAGGCAATGCCAAGCGATACGCCACGTTTCCAACTCTTCCCAATATCTAAAATGGCCCGATGTACCTCGGCCTCAGCTTCCCTTTCTTACCAAAATGAAGCACATCCTTCATTGGTGCCACTTTGAGAAATACTTTCTCCTCAACATGGAAATCCATGCTATTCCTCTTATAATCGGCGTAACTTTTCTGTCGATCCTGTGCAACCTTAATCTTTGCCTTGATCTTTTCAATAGCTTGAACTATGTGTTCTTGACCAATTCAGGCCCCAACATCCTCCTCTCGCCGACTAAGTCTCAATAAATTGGTGAACGATATCGCCGGCCATATAGAGCTTCGCATGGGGCCATACTGATAGTTGCCTAAAAACTGTTATTATAGGCAAACTCAACTAATGACAAATGAGTTTCCCAACTACCACCTAGATCCAGAACACATGCCCTCAGCATGTCTTCCAATATCTGGAAAGTCCTTTCGGACTGTCTATCTGTCTGGGGGTGGTAAGCTGTGCTGAACTTTAGTTTTGTGCCCATTGTGGTCTGTAATGACTTCTAGAATCTCGAAGTAAACCGATAATCTTTGTCCGATATGATGGATACCGGCACACCGTAAAGTCATACAATTTCCTTGACATAGATCTGAGCAAGCTGATCCAAGTGGAGATTCATATGGACTGGCAGGAAATGAGCGGATTTTGTGAGTCAGTCTATAATAACCCAAATGGCATCGTGCTTACTTGCCAATCTGGAGAGACCCTCTACAAAATCCATGGCAATCTTTTCCCATTACTACTCCGGAATCTCCAAAGGATTCATCAACCCTGACGGTTGCTGATGCTCAGCTTTTACTTGTTGGCACACCAGGTATTTTGCAACGAACTTGGTGATACTTCCCTCCATGTTTCTCCACCAGAAGGTCTCACGCAAGTCCCTTTACATTTAGTACTACCCCGAGTGTGCTGTACATGGGGTAGAATGGGCTTTAGTCAAAATCTCATCCTAAGAAAACTCAAACTTAACAGTTACCATTCCCTTCAAAGCTGACGTGATCTACACAACTCATCCCGTATTGAGTCTCAAAACCGCTCCTATTCGTCCCTCGGTTGATGCTTCTGCCTCGGGTGCACTATCAATAAAGTCTTCAGGCACCCTGGTAGGAGAGTCAAGGGGAGCAATGAAACCGTCTTCACTGTCATCCGGATTATGGATGAAGTTATTTATTGTCATGGTCGTGATGAAAATTTTAACCTGTGTGTCCATATCTCTAAACAGTGGCATATGCCGAAGTATCGCAAACCTGCTCTTCCACACACCGAAGGCACGCTCTATAACATTTCGGCATGATGAATGGTAGTAGTTGAATCGCTCATGGTTGTCAATGCTCATGGGTACGTGTGCGTAGAAATTCCTGAAAATGGTACCCGAGTATCAGCCCCCCTATATGCAGCCAAGTAGCTGGTTTTGTTTGACATGCCTGCATCGACTACATAGAACTTTCCATCCTTGGGTAGTGGAAACTCATCCTCCGAGTCGGTGATCACAGATTTTAGGGTGCGACTGTCATGTGCACTTCCTTCCCAGCTGGCTTCGATGAAGGTGAAACACATTTTGAAGTCACAAATAGCAAGTACATTTTGTGTGTGGTTAACCTTAGGAAAGGATTAGGGTGTTTACCAAGGAAAGGTATTAAAAGAAAAAGGGCTCATTGAGCAAATAACTTTGGATAGGAAAATGGGTTGACCAACTTTGCTGTTTTAAGATATGAAGATAGATCTAACTTGGGGAAATTGGCCAAATAAAGATCCCAAGAAAAACTTTTGTCTAATTAGAAATAGGAAGTTAAATTAATTAGAAAAACCTTTAAAATACAAATTTACAATTTTTCCCCTTATGTTAGAAACAATTCATCCCCAATTCAGATGTCACATACCTCTCTCTATCTTCTTCGTTAACTCCTCATGCGGTGCTCTCTCTTCTTCACAGACGAAGCATTGAAAGTCAAATGGCTCTCTCCAAACACAAATTGACTTCTACCCATTTACTCAGTCGTTGAACACCATTTCCCACATTGATTTTATATCATACATTGCCAAGAGTTTGGGTCAACGCTGTTGGATTTGTTGAAAAGCTGCTACCATTCAAGGTCGTGTTCCACCTTTGCAAAGCCCTTCAAAAATCTTGCTCATTTCCTGGCACAATTTTGTAAGCTTTCCTTTCTCACACCCTTTTCTAAGCACAGTTGTAAAGTTTTCTTATAGCTTTATGAATGCATCACTGAAGTTTTGGCTTATCACAGTTGGAAATTAGTTTTTGTTCCAAATCCATCGTAAAAAATTGATGACGAAGCTCATGCTTTTTAAGACTACCAGAGTATTTTGATGATCTAATCTCAATTTTTTTCTACATCCTTCTAAGACTATTCAATCCCCTGTATACTTTCATTTTCTTAGGAGCGCATCTACCATTTATAGTTTTATGTGACTTCAATTTTTTCTTTTTGCTAATTAGTAGTGCTCCTCGTTTTTGTTTTATCTATCCATTTCCTTAATTTCTACAGAGCTCATAAAGATGAGGTATTGAAGTTTCATGGAGAAAAACAAGTGAAGTTAGTGCAACACAATGTATTTTTCCCATGGAGTTTGTAATTTTAGACTTGCTAGCTAGGAATTCTGAAAATTAAAACAAAGTATTTGTCTTTGGTTTTGGATTCTAAGATAAATAAAATATTTGAAAAACATTTCTATGTTTGTAATTATTAGTGATTTGATTTATATACAGTAGAAAAAAAGCATTTCATTTATTTATATTTCATTGATATAGACTGATCGTCAAATGGAAAAAATCTTCTTTTCTGAAATTTTTTTTTTCAATTTTTGGAAAAACTTAATAAATGTGACATGTTTAACACATATGACACCAGGGATCCAAATCAAAGATTGGTGTGCTGTTCCGAAATCAACGTTGACAAGTTCAATAGAAAAGTTCATACATATTGGTAAGTAAATAAATACTTCTTGTTATCATATATTAAAGTGCATTCAGCTCTTCACCTTTGTTCCTCTTTAAGATAATGTTAGTTATGTAGTATAGAGTTTTATTTAGTGCATTCGCCTTTTCTTTAAGATCATGTCACTTACGTGCATTTATATTCTCATTCATACAATTTATTTTCATGGAGTTATTGTGATTTAGATTATATTTAGTGTGCAAAACTCTTTGATAAAATGGTGCATATAGCTTCTGCTGGTTTGGTTTATTGTGTAGAATGTGCACATATAGCTTTTCCTTGTTATGTTGCTTTGTTTAGATGTGAAGTTTGTGTAATTGGTAAGCAGACATCTTGGCCAATGAAGTTCTCAATCTTAGCACAAGAACACGGAATCAAAGTTATTGAATTGGAAATCTTTTCCTTACAGTATGTGGAGTTGAAATTGACATACTTACAGGGATACAAGTGTTGCATGATTTATTGGCTAAATAAATTCCATGCACAACTACTTTGATTGGAAATATACATGGATGAAATTGAATTACCCATTCACCTTGTCTAATGCTCAAATTTAGAGTCACAGTAACTTTTTGCATTTAGTTCCTATATATTACATTTTGAGAGAATTGTTAGATTAAACTTGAGAAGTAAAATGATCTATGTACATTTTTCTGTACCTTGTCTCTTACGTTGAATATATCATTTTGTTCACTGCTAATTAATTGTGTTGGCCAAAAACAAGTAATTGTATTTGTTTCAAACGGAGAGCAAATTTGATAAATGAGGATATATTTTCTCCTATGAGTAGATATAATGAAAATTTTGGAAATCACCATGCCTCCATCAATTGGTTTTGATCAATGTTCTATGTTGACAAAGCACGCGTATGGTAAACTAAAATGATTGTAGTTACCATTGCTCTGTGGTACGCAGCATCCCTTATATTGAACTTGTTTTGATTCATTTGATTGTTATATGTTGTTTCAATAAATCAATTGTCTAAAGCAGCTGTTGAATAATTAGGAGACTTCTAAAATTCTAGTGTCATAGTTTAATGTCCAGAATCACAGGAAATAATTGGAACACTTTTCTTTTTTCCATAAGATTCATTATTAGATGTTTATATTTCATTCGAGTTGGACATGTATCATAAGACCAGATAACTTTAAAATGTAAGATTGTCAAAGTTTAACTTAAAAATCTTCTTCTTGTAAAAAAAAAAAAAAAGGAGAAAAAAAAATGTAAGAGTGTTAAAGTCCAATGAAAAATTATCACTATTATCCCAAATGATAATATCATAGAAAATTATACTAGCATAGAAATTCTAATAGTGTGGGGGCAACAATAGTGTTGGCCTGCATGGGAAGATTATATACTTTGCAAATTATATATCGTTGTGAAAATATTTTGAAGCGGTACTGCTTGAAGATAGAAATTACGCAATGTTACCCCCTATCGTGCTCTTATTAACATTACTTCAACAACAGTTTGCCTCTTGATTCAGAACAAGTCTGTCTGGAAACTGTCTTAAAAAATCTAGAATCAAGAGTGAAGAAACTGATCAATTGATAAGAGAATTGCTTACTTCATCAGATTACCAGAGATAATAAAAAATGAAAATGAAAAGGAAAAATACTAACTGAGATAAGACCAGATAGTGGAGCAAGTCAAATGTTGTCTGGAGTATATAATACCATAATAGCTATAAAATCACTTAAAGGCACCAATTGTTCCTTTAACCAAATTTGGAAGCTATTGACACTCAATGCACTAATATCCCATGAAGGGCTAATGAAGCCAATACCAACTATGACTATTTTAAACAGATTGTTCAACTCCAAATGGATAGAACAGCTACTTAATAAAGAGTTAGTTCAAACTAGCATAACAACATGAATGCCGTGAGTTAGTGCAGATGACATGTATGCCATTATGTCTGTCATCAATCAATAAAAGCTCATAGAGATCAAAAGTTTTTCATAGGTTAGCAATTGTAGTTCATTCTTTGTTGTCATTTATCACTTATGTTAACCATTTTTTCAATTTTTACAACACTGTAGTGAGAATGTGGAATGTTTATGGTCTGGAATAACTGTAACGCCCAAATTCTAGATACCCAGAGCGTTAAATATTTTCTTTCTTTTTAAAATAAATATATTAAAAGCGGGTAAAATATGCGGAAAGAGTCCAATGGAATAATTCGTAGCCTTAGATATGTTTTCCTGCTATTGAAAGTACAGGATGTGTAGCTGGAATGATTCTTTTAAAGAGATATGGACCCGATCTATCGTTAAAGCACAAGTAAATAGCCCCGGCTATTTTTACAATAGCTTGAAGAGTACAATAGAACAATTCACAGCCTTAGATATGTTTTCATGTTATTCAAAGTATAAGATGTGTAAGTATCTAAGGAATGATTCTTCTAAAAAGATATGACCCCGTTCTTTCTTTAAAGCACAAGTAAATAGCCCATGATAGTTTTCTATTGGCTTGAAGTGTACAACAGAATGACTCGTGGCCTTAGATATGTTTTAATGGTATTTGAAGTACAAGACGTGTAATTATCCATAAAATGATTCTTTCAAAGAGATATGTCCCCATTCTTTTTGGAAGGACAAGGAAATATAGCCTTGTGTATTTTTCAAATGGCTAGAAGAGTACAGAAGAATAATTCACAGTCTAAGATATGTTTTTCTCTATTCAGAGCACAAGGCGCTTAACTATCCACGAAATGTTTCATTCAAAGAGATACAATCCCATTCTTTCTTTTTAAAGGACAAGTAAATAGCCCCGGCTATTTTCCTAATGCTAGAAGAGTATAATGGAGTGATTTACAACCTTAGATATGTGTTCTTACTATTCAAAGTATAAGATGAGTATCTATGATTCTTTTAAGAGATATGGTACCGTTCTATCTTTAAATGACAAAGAAATAGCCTTGAGTATTTTTCTAATGGTAAGAAGAGTACAGAAGAATGATTCGGGGCCTAAGATATGCTTTTGTGCTATTCAGAGTACAAGATGCTTAACTATCCTTGAAATGATTTGTTTAAAGAGATATGGCCCTTTTTTATTGTCAAAGCACAAGTGAATAGCTTTGGGTATTTTTATAATTGGCTAAAAGTGTACAATGAAATAATTCATTGCCTGAGATATGTTTTCATACTATTTGAAGTATAAGTAGAATGAAAAGGACACGAAAATAGGCCCAGGCATTTTTTGTAATGGCTAGAAGAGTAAAAGAGAATGATTTGCGGCTAAAGGTATGTTTTTGTGTTATTCGGAGTGCAAATGTTTAACTATCCATAGAATGATTCGTTTAAAAGAGATATGGCTCTGTTGAATCATTAAAGTAGTAGTAAATAACCACGAGTATTTTTATAATGGCTTGAAGAGTAAAACAAAATAATTCACTGGCCTAGATATGTTTTCATTATATTCGGAATACAAGACATGTAACTATTCCTAGAATGATTCGTTTAAAGAGATATGACCCCATTTGTTACTTAAAGGAGAAGGAAATAACCTTGGGTATTTTTCAAATGGCTAGTAGAGTGCAAAAGAATAATCTTGGCCTAAGATATGTTTTTGTGCTATTTGGTATACAAGATGCTTAATTATCCACGAAATATTTCGTTCAAAGAGATACAGCCTCATTCTTTCTTTAAAGGACAAGTAAATAGCCCTGGCTATTTTTCTAATCGCTCGAAGAGTACAACGGAGTGATTTGTAGCTTTAGATATGTGTTCACACTATTTGAAGTACAAGATGCGTAACTATGATTCTCTTAAAGAGATATGCCCCCGTTCTATCTTTAAATGACAAGGAAATAGCCTTTGGTATTTTTTTTGTGTATTTTTCTAATGGCAAGAATAGTACAAAAGAATGATTCAAGGCCTAAGTTGTGTTTTTGTGCTATTCGGAATACAATATGCTTTACCATCCTCAGAATAATTCACCTAAAGAGATATGGTCCCATTCTATCGTTCAAGCCCAAGTAAATAGCTCTGCGTATTTTTATAATGGCTTGACGAGTACAATGAAATAATTTGCCTCCTTAGATATGCATTCATGCTATTTGAAGTACAAGACATGTAAATATGCATCGAATGGTTCTTTTAAAAAGATATGACCTCGTTCTTTCTTTAAAGCATTAGCCCCGCATCCTTTTCTAATGGCTTGAAGAGTACAACGGAATGAGTCACGGCTTTAGATATGTTTTCATGCTATTTGAAGTACAAGACATGTAACTATGTATAGAATGATTCTTTTAAAGATATGTCCCCATTCTTTCTTTAAAGGACAAGGAAATAGCCTTGTGTATATTTTAGATGTCTAGAATAGTACAAAAGAATAATTCGCGGCCTAAGATATGTTTTTGTCTATTTAGAGTACAAGGCTTAGCTATCCACGAAATGTTTCGTTCAAAGAGATACAACCCCATTCGTTCTTTAAAGGACAAGTAAATAGCCCTAGCTATTTTTCTAATGGTAGAAGAATACAAAAGAATGATTTGTAGCCTTAGATATCTATTCATACTATTTGAAGTACAAAGCGCGTAACTATGATTCTTTTAAAGAGATATGGCCCCGTTCTATCTTTAAATGACAAGGAAATAGCCTTGGGTATGTTTCTAATGGCAAGAAGAGTAGAAAAGAATGATTCACGGCCTAAGAGATTTTTTCATGCTATTCGAAGTACAAGATGCTTAACCATCCTCAGAATGATTCCTTTAAAGAGATATGACCATGTTCTATTGTTAAAGCCCAAGTAAATAGCTCCAAGTATTTTTATAATGGCTTGAGGAGTACAATGGAATAATTCACCGCCTTAGATATGCATGCATGCTATTCGAAGTATAAGACGTGCAACTATCCATGGAATGATTCTTCTAAAAAGATATGGCGCTGTTTTTTCTATAAAGCACAAGTAAATTAGCCCCGGATACTTTTCTAATGGCTTGAAGAGTACAATAGAATGATTCACAGCCTTCGTTATGTTTTTGCACTATATCAAGTACGAGAGACAAAACTATCAGTGGAATGATTCTTGAAATAGATTTGTCCTCATTCTATCTTTAAAAGTACAAAGAAATAGACCTGGGTATTTTTATAATGGCTAAAAGAGTACAAAAGAATGATTCGAGGGCAAAGATATGTTTTCACGTTATTCAGAGTAACGTTTAACTACTATCAATGAAATGATTCATTTAAAGAGATAAAACAAGTAAATAGCCAAGAGTATTTTTCTAATGGCTTGAAGAGTAAAACAGGAAGATTCATGGCCAGAGATATGTTTTCATGCTAATTCAAAGTACAAGATGTGTAACTATCCACAGAACGATTTATAGTCTCAGATATTTTACTAATAGCTAGAAGAGTACAATGGAATGATTTGCGGCCTACGATATTTTTGCTGCCATTCGAACTGCAAGGCACATAAGCATCTATGGAATGATTCTTTTAAAGTGATATGTCCTCGTTCTATCTAAAAAAGGAAAGGAAATAGCCACGAGTATTTTTTAATGGCTTGAAGAGTAAAACAAAATAATTTGTGGTCTTAGATATGTTTTCATAGGCTTTCTATAGTACCAGATCTAGTCATGTGACCACATGGACAGATCCATGCGGCCTCACTTAATGACTTGTACGGTCGCAGTAGGCCGCATGGACCGTTTGGTGGAGCCTCATGCCTGGTGCGGCCACACAATAAGGCTGTGCGGGGGCACAAATAGGATGCATGCCCACCCAGGATAATTGTACGGCCACACTAGAAAGCTCAAAACCTACTAGACGGTCCATGAGGGCCTAGTGCGGCCGTATGGATCTGTCCATGTGGCTGTATAACCAGATCTAGTTCCAAACTTTGGAACCAGATCTGGTACTATAGAAAGCCTCTATGTTTTCATTATATTTGAAGTACAAGACGTGTAACAATCTAGCAATGATTCTTTTAAAGAGATATGACCTCATTCTTTCTTTAAAGGGCAGGTTCATAGCCCTAGATATTCTATTAATGGCTAGAAGAGTACAACAGAATGATTTACAGCCTTCAATTTATTTTTCAACCATTCAAAGTGCAAGGCACGTAACTATCCAAGGAATAATTCTTTAAAGAGATATAATAGAATGCCATATATATGTTTTCATGCTATTCAAAGTTCAAAACACTTTACTATCCATGAAATGATTCCTTTAAAGAGATATAGCCACACTCTTTCTTTAAAGCACAAGTCAATAGCCCCAGATACTTTTCTAATGGTTTGAAGAGTACAATGAAATTAGTCACGACCTTAGATATTTTTTCATGCTATTCGAAGTACAAGACGTGCAGTTATCCAAGGAATGATTCTTTTAAAGAGATATGACCCCAGTCTTTTCTTTAAAGGACAAGGAAATAGCCTTAGATATTTTTCTAATGGCTGGAAGCGTACAATAGAATGATTTGCAACCTTCGATATATGTTCAAACAATTTAAAGTATAAGACACGTAGCTATCTATGGAATGATTCTTTTAAAAAGATATGGCCCTGTTCTATCTTTAAAGTACATGGAAATGTGGCAAGAAGAGTACAAAAAAATGATTCACGGCCTAAGATATGTTTTCCTGGTTTTCAGAGTACAAGATGCTTAACTATCCTCAGAATGATTCGTTTAAAGAGATAAGGCCCCATTTTGTCGTACAAGCACAAGTAAACAGCTCCTGGTATTTCTATAATGGCTTGAAGAGTGCAATGGAGTAATTCACAACCTTTTATATGTTTTTAGGCTATTCATAGTATAAGATACGTAACTATCCACGGAATGATTCTCTTAAAGAGACATGTCTCTTTATTTCTTTAAAGGATAAGGAAATAGCCTTGATTACTTTTCTAATGGCTAGAAGAGTAGAAAAGAATGATTCATACCCTAAGATGTGTTTTCATGCTATTCAAAATACAAGACGCTTAACTATCCACGGAGCGATTCATTTAAAGAGATATGGCCCCCTGTTCTTTCTTTAAAGGACACATGTAAAGAGATATCGGCTAAGTTTTATGGAAGCAGAATCATTGCACATATAATAAATGTTAGATACTTGCACGTATAATAAATGCTAGAGTATCTAAAACCTTATTTACATATACCAGTTAATTAACCAATAACCGTCTTTGAAGTCACACAGCAAGATGAAATATTTATATTAATAAGGTCTCAGAAGAATCCTAACTTGTACTCTGGCTGTAGATGAATATGGAGGACAAAAGTGAAATAGAATTTCTGCTCCCATGCTGCAATTCCAAAAATTAGCCGATATGAGCATTTAAAGAACTCAAAACTCCCAAAATTTATTCAAGAATCATATGTCAAACAAGTTGGTAAATCTTAATCAATCACCACATTACCTTCTAGTACAGAGCATCAGTGCACTTCAGTCCTCTATCTCGATAGAAATTGGGACACCAATCTGGTTAAATTGCAAACCCAAAACTTCAAACACATCAAAGGCTTAGTTGCAATTACGAATTGCAAGAAAGAATGAACTTTGTGATTAGGGTCGATAAACATGTGGAGTGGAAACAAAACTTACACGAGCATTTGGCGGTGCCGGTGTTGATAGTCAGAGACCCCAGTCTATATTCTATGATACACAAATCACATGACCTTGAACGAAATGTGGATGTTCAGGGAACTGCAATTCAGGCGGAATCGGAGTCAGAGTAGGAGCTGACTATCTAGGGTTTTAAGGTTTGGTAAGAGATTGATACCTAGTACAAAGGATGAGGACTGGAATTTCATGGCCGTAATGTCGACTTACAACCTAGGTTTTTGCTTTCTATGATTCAAAGAGAAAGGAAGGAATATGATTGGAACCAATCCTAAAATTGTGGTAACAAAATAGATAAGAGAAGGATGCGTAATTTTGGATTCAAAACTGTCAGTTAAGAGTAGAAGAAGAAGTCAAAGTGGGTGAGTGGGTAAGCAGGTGAGCGCTGCAGACGACAGTACAGAGATGTGGGATAATGTATTGCAGTGGTAAAAAAATCAAAAAAGAGAGGTACATTGTGCTTTATATATTGTACAATTTGGCATCTACAATGGCAATTTCAATAAGCCACTTATATATATTTAGGGTTTGATAAGATATTTTTCCATACAACACACGGGTAAAAATTTAATTGATAGAAAAATTACAAGAAAATGCATAGAAAAATAGTTAGGGACATAAAGGTGACAAGGAACGAAATAACCGCTTAGGACTCGATTGTGGGAAATCCTCACCACCATAGTCATAGACCATACTATCTAAAAAAATAGTTCCACACCTTCACAGATTCCAAACAATTAAGAAACACATGTTGCACATTTCTAAATTTCCACAATTATAACATTTAGACGCCAAAGCTATGTGGATCTTTCTATGCAGGACTTCCTCAACTGGTACCCAGTCAAGCCAAAGCCTCCATATAAAAAAGGAAATTTTACGTGGCATTTTCTCCTTCCATATGTACTTACTAGCCAATTGTCCATTACTGCTAAGTCCCCACACAATTCTATCTTATTTCAATAAAACTGGTATTAATGTCAGAATATGCTTCACTTTATTTTGAGGCAATATAGATTTCAGTTTTACCACATCCCATTGTTCCCCTCTTAACAAACTCAAACAGCCATGTATAATCTAAGTCTATGGTTTACCTCATTTTGAGGGGCGTTCATTCTAACAATTGAGCATGGTACTTGGTGAAAATGTTCAACTTTTTCGTAAGTCAACAAATCTACAAAGCTTATTTGAAGATCTATGAAATGCATGCTTATGAAATCTTAACAATGGCTTGTTTTGAGTAATTTTAATTTTACTACTTATTTATTTGTAGGGTAATTTGTAATAAAGGCCCCCAACCTTTGTATTCATTTACACCTTCATCCTCAACATTTAAATTTGAATGGAAAGGGCCTTGACCTTTGAAAAATTAGCACGATTCATCTAAATTAATGCATAATTTTTTCATGAAAACCTTAGGCTCCATTCGGTAACTAAGTAAATCGGATCTTATTATAGTTGAAACTAAGTTCTAAATTCACATCACAAGAGAGTATATGGAAGTGACATTTGTATATAATAATGACAAAAAAAATAATGTGAAGTTTAAGTTGAAGTCTTTTCTTTAAGCACAGTCTTATTTTCTTGTATACACGTGTCACTTTTATGTACTTCTATATAATGTGAATTTGAAATTCAATTTTAATTATATAGCTTCTGATTTAATTGGTTGCCAAACAGAGCCTAAACTTTTAATGAAAAAAATATGAATTCGGATAAACTGCATCAGTTTTCAGAAGGTTGAAAGCCTCCTAGTCTAGATTAAAGGCTGGGGGTGAAAGTGCAAATGAATACAAAACTTGAATACCTTTGCTTTAAATTACCCTTATTTTTAGGTCAGATTCAAACCTTCTATCGGATCGGATTTTAAAACGCCTTCAAATCAAACAAGTTAGTGTCTTTTTCTCTTTTGGTATTTGTTTATGTGTTCTTGAGTGTGGGATGAAGTTAATGGTATAATTACAAACATGCTTTAAAATTACTACATGGATTCTCCCTTTGAAGAGTTGGAATATACGTTTAACTTTTCATCAAGAGCTCAAATTTTAAATTTAGTTCAATTTAATCCTATACGGTATCCTTAACCTCTCAATTTTATCCAATTCATTTAACAATAACGCATTCTCCGACCTAGTCTACTTACGTAAAGCAATGAATAATAGTTACACAGATGTATGAATAATAGTTATATACTAGTTAAGCACACATGCGATGCACGAGAAGTATACCAATGTATAGAAAAAAACCAACAAAATTTCACTAATCTACCTTACACAATTTACATCTATTACACTGAATAAAATAGATGAAAAAGAAAATAAACCAACTCCAATTGAATAATTAAGATTCACTTTTATATTTTTTATTTTTTGGGAGAGCGAACAATTTAATAGAACACAAAATATACAATACAGACACACATATTACAGCAATGTTTAAAGAAATAAAAATCAACAAAACACATAAACGTTTTTTGCATCGAGAAATTAATAAGCCAGCGTCTTGTAGCTATTCATTTTCACCACCAAATGCCCACATATTCACACTTCCTCACATAGTAATCGTTCTCCAAATTTCAGCCACATTCGCATGCTGGAAAAATAGTTATACAATCTGTCTGATCTAGTTCTGCATTGGAGCTCTTCATATCTTCCACGAGGATGAAAAGTAAACAAAAGTCCAATATCATAATAACTATTTACATATTCACACATCCTCACCCGTACGATGCATAGAAGAAGTAATTGAAAATTATTTATTAAATAAAAATGTTAATTCGATATCATTATATATATAACACTAATAAGAATAATAAATATTTTAATAAAAATATTATTTTGTAATTATTTCTATCGATTTCATAATAGAATAGACAAAACATACAAACATTGAAGTTAAAAAAATTTATAATAATTAAATAGCAGATCAAAATGAAAAATATATTTAACAAACTTCATTTCTATTAACCGAAAGCTAATATTTTGAATGGGAGCTTTGAATTCCGAACCACACCTATCCTTCCCCTAATTTCCCTACTTCTCCTATATCCCCATGTGTAAAAGAAATGCAACTATTTAATTTGCACATATATAGCAGAGGTACCTAACCTTTGCATTATTTGCATTTTCTTCTCCAACCTTTAAATCTTGCTTAGTTTTTTTTCCTTATTAGTCAAGGAAAGCAACTATGGGCAAAATATATTTAATTAGTTAATGAAAGTGACTATCAGATTAGATATAATTGATACATTAGGAGACAATTTTGGGATACATTTGAAAAATCGAATTAGGGAAATCCAATTAGAAGCGGGTAGTGAAGATTTGACCGGAATTAGTCTCTAATTATGTTTGAGATGAAGCCGAGAAAAATTGGCAAGAAACAAAATCTATATCTATCAATACATTAAAATAGCATAGTAAACTTTATTTTCCCGCCTAAATTTGGTAAACTATGCAGTGCCTCTTATGTTTTCTTTTTTCATTATTTTTCTTTTTCTTTTTGTCTTTCTTTTTTTCCACTCCCCTTTCATTTTATATCGGATTTTTTTTTCTTTTTTTATTTTACATTTTAGGTATCAATTCTAAATGTAGAAAACATTTTTTCGATTTTTGTAAGATTCTTTTGTTATATATTTTTTTCTTTTTCTTATATCAATTTTCAATTTCAATCTCGAATAGGTTTTCTGAATGTATTCCTCTCTCTCTCTTAAAGATTACTTCTATATTTGGAAATTAGAACCGTGCCATAAATCTTTCTTCTCATGTTTGATGAATTTGAAAACTTTGTGAAATAAATTTCCAATAATTTTACTATTTAAAAGTACCAAATCAAATATATATATATATATATATTTGTTTTATCTCTAATCACATGACCTTAACCATGTGGATACAATACAACACGATATATACCCTTTGAATACATATGTTGCTGCAATTCACTATCCTACTTTAATTTATATCTTTTCAATTTTTATCCAATTTATTCAATATAATATTAGTTAATTTAATATTTATTTAAATTTATAGCGTAATTTTTTAACCAAATGGATATTGAGCGGATACGGGCATCGTACTACTTTATATATTTTCTTTTAAAAAAATATTTTTTAACCCCAAAAAAATTACACTGGAATATTACTGATTCAATTGCCGTCATTTTTGTTTAGGTATTCTTAATTTAATTTATTGTTCATCTACCATTGTTTATATATTCCTAATTTAGATATTATTAATTAAATATTTATCTAGAACATAATTTTTTAACCAAATGAGTATTGAGTGAATATGAATATCATGGTACATACTTGATATATACAATATAGGCCGTTTATAAGTAGTATATTTAACTACAAAAATATTTGTTAAATCTTTATTTGATTTCAGCGGATGACATTACACAAACCCTAAAAAATAAAAATTTTATAAAAGTAAAGCACCGGATTAAGCTCATTATTATCTTACAGTTTCCTAATTTTCAATTGTACAAATTTTATTTAGCTTGATTTATTCTTATTTCTATAGGTAGTCCTAATAAAAAGCTATCTTACTTTAATTTATACCTTTTGAATTATTATCTAATTTAATCAATATATTATTAGTTAATTTAATATTTATTTAAAACTTATAGTGTAGTTTTTTAACCGAATGGATATTGTGCAGATATAGGTATTGTGCTGCTATATTTCTTTTTCAAAAAAAAACAGTATTTTATATTCCCAAATTGATGTAATTTTTCTTTATAACCAAAAAAGGTAATTTTATACCCAATTGGAAAATCCAATTGACGTAATTTGTTGTTTAGATATTCTTAATTTAATTTATTGTGTATCTGCCATTGTTTATATAGTCCTAATTTGGGTAAATTTCACATGTCGTCCCCAACCTTTGCACTTAGAATCGCCTAGGTCCCTAACCTTTTTTTTAGCGCTCTAGGTCCTCAACCTTTCATAAATGCGCGCAAAAGGTCACTATTGACGGAATTCATTCAAAATTCCGTTAAGTGGTTGACAAAATTACCTTTATACTCTTATCCTCTAAATTTAAAAAAAAATTTAAAAACAAAAAGAAAAAAAATTGAGGGGGGGAGGTCTTTCACTGTCGTTTCCGGCAATGAACTTCACTGCTGGAATGGCAGCTCGTGACTGCCAAAATGGCAGTGTTGCTACCATTCCGGCAGCTCTCATGGCAGAAAAATGGGGGGGGAGCTCATTTTCTTGCCCAGAAATGGCAGTGGGAATAAACCCAAAAGTCTCCTTTAAAAATTTTTTCATCTTTAAAAGATTAAGATCACAAACTCACAGATAAATTTGCAGATATAAGTAAGCACAGGCCAAGGAACGATCAAATAACTCACAGATAAATTTGCAGATAAAGCAAGCACAGGCCAATGAACGATCAAATAACTTAAAGCAGAATCAAATTATAGGCCACTTTATCATTGGATGGTTGTACCATCAAATTGAGTAACAATTTGAGGACGAGGTGTGATGACAATAGCATGTCCAGGGATAAGACTTTTGTCAACAGAAGTGGTAGAAGCACGGGTATCCAAAAGGGCAATTGCTTGTGTCCTATATCCTTTAACATTGAGGATACATAAGATAAGCAAACCTTTGGGATTGACTTATTGCAAATAAGTGGAATTTTATCCTGTAGTGCCACAAGATAGTGTTCAGGGATCAAGGGTTCCTGAACGGTGATACCTTTGGAGGAATCTCCAGGATCATGAATAGTGATACCTTTGGAGTATTCTCCTAGATCAGTGGTAAATCCTTGAGAGTAATCTCTAGGATCAAGAGGATCAGATGGATAATCCATTTTGGATTTTCCTTTCTGAAGAGTGAAAATGAAGTTTTTAACTTTGGTTTTAAAAAGCATGAATCTATTTTCAAGAAGTGATAATCTTTGTTCTACCATATTCTGATTAGGACCAAAATGTTGAGGGAGTAACAAAGTATCTTTTGGTGGTAAATCTATATCAAATAATAATTTTGATACAAGTGGCACAAATTTCCAATAAGCATTTCAAACATTTGAAATGTCTATTGAAGGCCGGATACCATTCGCAATTACAACATTTCATGTTGTCACTACCATACCTGTTTTTCCAATCATGAGCACAATTGGTCAAACGAGTATCAGAGGTTGGAATTGAAGAAGTACCTACACATCCTAACTATGTAAATAAATCATCTTCCATTTGGGTGACAAAATTGTCGGTGAAATAAGATTCACAGTTGTATGCCGAATACTTAGCAAGCAGTGCTCAGTGTTGTTCATCTTCTGGATAAAGCTGAATAGAAGAAGATTCCATTTCTTGAATTTCTTCTTGTTCAAATCCTTCGATTGAACATATGCTATAAATGGTTTCATCCTTATAAACATCAGATTTAATTTCAAGGATGTCATCATTTATGGTGTTAATCAAACAAGCCTCTCTACTATAGAGATTTTGCTTATTTGGACAAGTGGACCTCAAATTGTTACTCAATTTGATGGTACAACTATCCAGAATGATAAAGTGGCCTATAATGCCAAATTTAGCATTCAAGATAATTGTCACCAGTGGTCTTGTGAATTTCACTTACCACAAGTTTGGGTTACTACCCTTAGACATAAGCATATTAAAATCATACTTGGACTTGATTTTAATATGCTTATGTCTAAGGGTAG
>CAVNYN010272782.1:0-27030 GCA_963692815.1 Nyctanthes arbor-tristis | reverse complement strand
AATGGACAAAAAAGCCAAAAGAGCTTAATTGCATTTACTTCTGGTGGAAATAAGAAAAAGTCCACCATTGGTGAACAGAAAGAAACTGTAGTTTTTTCCTTTTAATTCTGTTGTTGCTTCAATATTATCTTATTAACTGTATTTTGGGTGTGCCATTGGTTGGTTGCATAAGTAAATCTTAACCTTCGTGAAATTCCGGTTTAATTATGTTGGTTGACCATAATTTGTGTGGTTTGATCTATTGCATTATAAGGTGGTAACATGAAATATCTGTTGTAAATTTTTAATCTTTGTTGGGTTCTACCAGTTCGTTTTGTGCTTTGTAATTACTAGACTGGTAGTTTGGAAAAAGTGTTGAGAGACAACTAGAATGTTACTAGGAAACCAATGAAAAAAAAATGTTGATAGTGATTTCGATCTCCTGCCAAACACCCGCAAGAGAAACAAACTCGATAGTAGTATGTAATGTTACTAATGTAATTTCTACGTTACGAATGATTTTCACAAGTATATTACGTTAACAATTGAAATATCTATATGACAAATTGTTACGGATCTATGTGACAAATTGTGACAGATTCATAGTATCAAGGCATCACTCTTTCTAAGTAACAATCAAAATACTCTGAGTGACAATCAAATACTTAATATGATCCATGTTATCAGCCATGAAAATGTGTTATTAAACTAGTATGATATTTGTTTAAGCCAAAAAAAATAATAATAAAAAAAAGTGAACAAAGAAAATTAGAAGAAAGGTGAATAAAAATGGAATACTACTACATAATGATAGAGCTAAATTATGGCTAGGTAACTATATGTTACTTAGTGGTAAACAATCTGTTACTCAGGTCTTAAGATACCAAGAGGGGTCCGTGTGCCTCCCAAAAAACTACAGGCTTGAGTCATAGACACAATGTGTACTCAAATAAGGGTAATAGAGAAAGTCACTCAGAGGATAACATTAACATTTCTGTTAAAATAATATTTAACTCTTTAAAGGATGTATTCCTATAAGCAACCAATTATTCAATATTCTAACAAAATGATTTTTGAAAGCAACCAATCAATAATTTGACAAGTGCAAATTTCTAATATGTTGCTCAACAAGGTAACAGTCTCTTACTCAAGATGGTGTAAATTTGTCACAATTGATGAAAATATATGAAAAGAGTAACGTGGTTAGGGTAACATGTAATTTAGGGACAGAATTGATATATATAGCATCTTGACGTACAATTGGTAAAGTGTAAAATATGTCTTAACTATTTTATTTGCTAACTTGTTACCAACTAGTAATTTACAATCTTTTTTTCCCCTAAACTGTTAATAACTGGAAAGGCTGTTATTATTTAGAGCTGTTAACTTGTTACCAAATGACTAGGTTGTTACCATGTGACTAGGCTATGTAAATAGACAACAACCAACTTAAAGATTTGATAACAAAAGGTTAAAGCCAGAGTAACCCTTGTTAGTAAAGTACATAGCTTAGATCTCTTAAGTTGAAGTCCAATACCAGAATTAAGGGAAAAAATAATAAAAGTAAACTCTGACTACAAAAATGGTGAAGAAAATAATGAAACGAAACTGCATCAAACCTGACACGCCCTACCCCCTAGTACCTCTAATTTACTAGAAGTGTGATGTGCGCCGACGATAAATTCTAACTAAAAGTTAGAATTTACCGTCAAGGCTTGTTAGCATACTAATTATCCTGGAAAAATTTCGACAGCATCTCTTCTAATTTATTAACAAAAATCAACATGTATCAATTCCCAACACTAACACATCAACATAAACTGTATCAATTCCCAACGCCAAGACATCAATATCTCACAAACTAATAATTTCTCATTATAAGCAACATCACCTCATAAATCAAGGAATATATTAAATCAAACATGATTCACTCAATTTCTAACTATATGCTAATAACCTTATACATATCAACCTTATAAATTATAGGATTTGCGAATCTTATAACAAATCAATTTCATACGTGGTGGCTCAATTCTCAAAATAGCAGGCTCAATCTTGATGTGTTGCCCAAACTCCAATTGCTACCTGAAAAGAAAATCATTTGGAAAACATATGAGCTAATAAGCCCAGTGAGTAGTGTTTTTAAATAAACTTGCTTTGAGAAATCACGTTATATCTTTTGAAAAATCATGAATAAGATGAAAAAGTCAATCAGAGAATTTTATAATCTAAAAACTGTAATTTCATCATAACATCAATATGGATAAAATCGTTGCATGTTAAAACACATTGTAAACATCATCTCATTTACCATTTATCATATTAGAAACATAAAAAAAAAAAAAAAGAAAAAATTCATTTCCAGATCATCATAAAATTTTCCTCAAAGAGTATCCAATATCTCATGGCCATAACATTAAATCATACGCGTGTAGACGTCAGCTTAGGTCATAGGTACCTTATGACCCCTTCGCCCTAGGCGACACAACAACCAGCCTGAACCATAGCTAGCACAAGGCCCCTTCGTCTGGGCGGCGTTCATTTGGTTAGCTTGAGCTATGGGCCCTTTCACCTGTAAGCAGCTTATCAGTTTGTCAGCTTGAGCCATATAGGCCCCTTTGCCCGTGGGCAGCATAGTCATAACATTGCATACCAATTTGAGGGTTTTCATATATCACAAATCATGTTTCAAATCTAACATTTCTCTGAAAATCATGTAGCATAATTTCATATAAAAATCATACGCATTCTGTTTGCATAACTCTATATAAACTTTTCTAAAGAAAATCCACACGACTTTTCTAAGAAACATCAACCTTTGAAAATTCTCCAATGTCACAATCTTAACTTCATAAACTTTCCAAATGAAAGAAGAATTCTCAAGAATTCTATAAAAGCATTTTGGTAATCCATTTCATAATAGCATATATATATATATATATTAAAGGCACAATAAAGCTCATTTCCAAAAGTTTAGAGAAAGTCTCCCCTCACCGGCTAAGTAGCATCCTTTCATGTTTTATTTCCTTCGATCTTTATCATTTCCTGTGACATTATATAAAAATTCTACTTAACATTTAATTCCTTTCCATTTTTCAATTCACACACAACTCAATTCTTTTACTTAAACTAAACATGAAACTTCCTTAGTATTATAAATTCTCTATTTCGTTATATTTCCTTAGACTCCTTCACTTTCCAATTAAATATATAGTTATTCTTTTCATATGATTATTCTAGTCTTCACTACATCTTAGGAATTGTAATGATACCACATATTAAAATCTTAAATTTCATCCGTACATCAACATTAACTCTTCATGTTTAAACACAATTCTTAGTCTTTAACAAATTCTCGCATTTGCTATTAAATATTAAATCATTCATTACTTGCATGTATTCTCAACTTCACCCAATTTCTCAATCACCATGATATTAATCCATAAGGTCATAACACCAACTTATTGAATCAAGACTTAGTTCAACTCTTTCAACAAGGATCGTTAAGTTTTCTCTATTTGGGCAATGCCCACTCAAAATCATTTTAAAATCACGAAACGGTGTCGTATGCTTATGAAATTCTACTAAGAGGTAGAAAACTCACATAAGTTCATTATATATGAAATTGAGCTCAAGAAAGATATGTTAGCAATATCAAAATATTCCTCCACTTCCTAGAAATGTGTTCTTGAGTCAGCACTGACCATCTTCACAAAACATGCCATAAAAACTTCTATCGGACTCCAAATGGTGTCATTCTAATTTTGGATGATAGACAACTCATAGAAGATTATTTCCCAACTTGTATCGTATTAAAATTCAACATATACTGTCAGTTATGATCTTCCAAATTTCAAGGGCAGGACAATATAACCTAATAATCCCATGCCTAAATACTTCTTCTTACAAGTTGCAATGGTAAAACTTATTAAAGTCTCAATTACCATTTAATAATAATAATAATAATAATAATAATTCTTAGCCTTAAAAAAAATTTCCATATTTCCATTAAACATTGAATTGCTTTTCTCTTCCTTGTATTATACTAGACTAGGTATAGTTTTACAAATGACCGTAGTATCCCATGCTAATTAATCCTCAATAATCACTAAAACACCACAATACTTAAACCCTAGAATTTCATAATGGGCATATGCTTCAAGAAATTTAAATGCATAAACTTATATCTACCAACGCATTATTCTCCTCTTTGTTAAATCCATATTTACATACTTGGTTCCATAAAATCGCATTAACATCATAGCATTCTATTTTAGATCCAAAACACCATTCCATATCAATTAATCCATGAATTCTAAGATTATAAACCCACTACTCAATTTCATGAGAGTTTTCATTTTATAGTCCCAAATAACACTTCATTCAAAATTTTCACTTCAATTTTTCCTTTAAAAAACTATAATTTCATAAACGAACTTTACATAATATTTCATATTAGGCTTTGTATGATTCTAATTTCTTGTCGAAGAATAGTTTCACACCACTTAATCATATAAAAACTAAAAAATCATTAACAACTACTCAATTCTATAAAATCTCTTAACCTTAGAAAAAAATTAGACCTTAAAATTTTTATGAAATCAAAGGCTTGAAAGAAAAAGTTACCTGCATATGATGATAGCTTCTTGATGTGCTTCTCTAATTCCTCCACTTTCCTTCTTCAATTTCTTCCAAACTTTCTTCCTTTTTTTTTTTCTCTTCTTGGCACCACAAACCCACGCTGCCTCTCTCTCCTTTTTCTTTCTTTGTTCCTTGTTTGTTGATTTGTTTGTTTAAATGGCCCAAATTCAAGAATTGTCAAGACATTTAGGGAAATTTGCACTCCAAGTCCTTTAACTTCTTATTTTGCTTCATTTAAGTCCCTAACTTTATTCCTCATTTTATTTAACTTCTAATTTATAATACACTTCCATATAAATCCCAAACTTATTTTAGTACTTAAATGATAGCTCAAAAATTAAATTAATGCATCTTAATCCAACTTTGACTTTAACTTGATTATTCTACCTTTGACTTTTACGGGTAAAAGTTAGGCTTCTGAAAATAGCGAAGCGGGTTGTCACAGAACCAGCAATAAACCATAATATGTGGTGATATAAGCCATCATCCATTGCATGAAGAACAGTTAACCACAATCCATTCATATAAGAAGATGAGTGTTGTAAAAAATGAAGAACAAGATGTACACCACAAGCTGTTAACAAGGTACACAAAACTATTACCAAAAAGACCTATTTGCACAACTATTAACAAGGTACACATAACATGCCCTACCAATCCATTCATATAACAAACATGATTTCTGAAACTAAGAACTAAATGCATACAAAACATAAAAAAAAAAAGAAAAAGACAAGTTCTGAAAAATTCAGAAACATAATATAAACCATTTTCCATTGCACATGAAAGAAAGAACAAGAGATCTGTTCACACAAACATTAAAACATATATACCAACAAAGCATCTAACTACCATCATCTGGAAAAGAGGATAACAAATAGGCAATCACCCATCCATACATTTGCCATATCAAAAAAAAAAAAAAAATTGGAGTACCAGGTAAACATAGAAAATACACATGTGTGAATCTAGAGGCACTACACTTAAGATCCCCTATAAAACTCATCACTAATTTTTCATTGACAAACTTAAACAGTTGGATAGCGATATCTATTTCGAGGGGTTAGAGTGTCGAAAGGGTCATCCGTTTTGTTCAAACTTTCTCTAAATGATTGGTCTGAGCATTCTTCGAGTTCTTGTTCCCAGAACACATCCTCCCTTCCCTTGACCCATTTTTGCTGCGACTGCATTTAAAAGTCATGAATCGAGTGCAAGGAACACCTATTGAATACGTGGAGAAAAAAAGACGTGAAAAAAGCTTCTATTGATAATAGGATTGAAGTAAACGACACCGAATGTCACCCCCCAATTTTAACAATAGCGGAAGTAATTAAACTCGTATCTCAAGTCCAAAATCGAGGGCGAGACTTTCCAAATACGATTCAATGGTGTTGACGCTTTCGCTGTACACTCTGATAATTAAATATTCTGTAGGCTACCCACAACGAAATGTCGGCTACGTACCGAAGTCTCAATCACATACATGTATCTTCTCCACCTTTGGGACGATCCGACCACAAATATTCATAATTCAATACCTACAAGGTTATAAAAGATGGGGAGTGAGTACAAAAGTACCCAGTGAATAACATATATTGGCCCACGCAAAATAATATAAAAGAGGGAACTTTTATACAAAAAGGAGGTCATTCACAAAGATACAAAGATACAAAACTCAGGCACATCACTAGTTTAACCTCTACCCATAAGCCATACGATTCAATAACAATTCAAAATGGCCGAGACCATATAGTAAGGCCATAATAGCATAAAGCAATTCAAATAGCAGAGCCGAACGGGTATATAGTGTCACTAGCGATTGCCGAGAGTAAAGAACAATCATTTATCTAAAGTAATGGTGCACTGTCAATCATTAAAGGCCAAATACAATTAAAGAAAGGTACAAGTTCCAAAAGAGAGGAAGAACCGAAAGAAAGAGCCAAGAGACAAAAGAGATAGAACCAATTTAAGGAAAGCATGATTTTCAAATAGAGAGAGAGAGTCAATACACGGGTTACTCACCTCAAAGATTACCCCAAACATTCCTTGAATAATTCTCACGTATAAATGTGTTATTAAAGTCTTGAAATTCCTTTATCAAAGTTATTATTTAGGTTACAATCTTCCTATACATAGTAAGGACCCTTTTTCAAGTACAAGGGTGATGTTTTGGAGGATCTTAAGGGTCATTCTTTCCCATTTATTGGCCTTGGACAAATTTGGGTGGAAGAGATGAGATATGGGGTGTTAAGAGGGCTTGGGAGACTTTGGGGACTCAATAGCCCTTCTTATAATAGTCAAAACTTAACCGTTTTCAATTCTCATTTGAGTTCCGTCAATCACAAGGCGACATTTGGCATGATGTGGCATCATGTATGATGTGGTGCAATGAGGTTCATACATTTATTGTTCGAGAAGACCATATACTTTGTGCTGTCTTGAAATTTAGTCACCACGCTTCTATTTTTGTCAATCACGAGCGGCTTTCTTTCTTTCATACCATTGGAGTACAAATCTTGAAATCTTTCAATGTAACGGAAGCAATTATTCCATCATCGTCAAATATAACGATCACATAGCTTAAATTTTGCGGGATGTTACACCAGACATACCATAAAACACTCACAACGCACTTTAAGGGATTAAAATCGAGGAAACCCGTATGAATCATCAATCATAGAAGAGTCCGAGAATGGGTGAAATTGTTACGGTAGGAAAAGTCATTAATTAGTTTAAGAATTTCAAATACTAGATTTTTTTACAAAAAAAGATTTCAAATCCCATTTAAAAATTTAAAAGTCAGTTACAATTACTATATATAAAAGATAATGAGAAAATAAAATAAGACACTAAAGCTAATATAAAAAAAATAAAGAAAAATACATAGAAAATAAAGTGTATAATTCCAACACAAAGAGGTATAATTGCAAATACTTTCAACTTATAGGGTAAAAAAGATTGGACTACTCAAAAGGGTGTAAAATCTCTAATTTTCTCCTTTTTTTTTTCCTAAAAATAATAGTTCTGAGAAAATCGAGATGAATAATAATAAATTTTCTTATTAGTTTACCGATTACTTCACAAATTAACAAAAGTTAAAGACAGTTCATTAAGAGAAATTATAGGGTAAATTTGTCAATTTAAATTATTTGAGATTAAATTTTAAAGAATAAAGGTAATTATATTACCACTACATTTATTGTTCACTAGACCACATTATATTTACACGACATATTAGACATATATTTCATTAGAACACCACAATTAATTTTTCAAATATAACCTAAACCTGTTAAGATTTTTGTCTCCCCCGGGCCCCAACAAAAAAGTCAAAAACCACCACATATATTTATATTCCAATATTTTCCTTCTCATCAAACATGTTGTCTATCCTTTCTGTTTTCCACCATAAATTCCGGCGATATCCTACACCAAAAAATCATATTCCACACCAATTTTACACAAAATCAGCTCCACATTCCTTAATCATAATTATATTTTCCTCCATTTTTTTTGTAAATTTATTAATAGTGATTAATTATTCAAGACACATAATTAAGACATATGATTTCGTATCATATGAAATGCGGAATGCACAAGAATTTGACAAATTGGCAAACTTGATTAAAACTTCGAATTGTTCAGAGTAAAAATTTTCTGAGTCGGTGATTGCACAATTAAAATGCAAATACAATAAAAATTCATAACAGAATTGTGAAATGTATTAAAAATGTAAACAATTTAATTCAAATGCACCGTTACAAAATCGGATTTGGAGCATTGATAATATCAGATTCTTGAAGTAATAATAAATTTCCGCATCTGTACAAGTCACTTGAAGCCATCAGATCAAATGACAAGGTAATTTGAGATGATCCGTCATGAATTTTGCTCTTCAAGTCACTGATTAAACAAATTGCTGTTATGATTACTGAAAAAAATCTCAAAAATCAATTAAGGGAACAAGTTTGTATTAAAGATTGGTTGTGTTCTTGGCTGGGGGGACGGAAAGTTTTAGATGAATTAAGAGAATATGGGAATCGATGAATTCATATTTCTCTTCCGTAGAAATAATGTGGTGTTTGGATTGGAAAGAGATTGTGGTGGAAGAGGGAAAAAGATCATATAATAAATATTAAAAGAAATGTTGTTAATGTAATTTTAATTAAAGATTTTTAAGTGAATAATTAAATTGTGGTGTAAGAAATGAAAAGTGTAGTGGTAATATAATTACTCAAAGAATAATTCTAGTTGAACAGCAGAGAGGACAAAGAATTTGACAAAATAGATATATGACCCATGTGATTGACATTGATTTTAAAGTGATGTACTGTGTTGAAAAATAGAATTCTGCCACATGGCAGTTTTCTTTCACTTTCTGTTTCCCTCATTGTTCAAATAGCACATCTCAATTTTTAAAGGGTAAAAATATTAACCCGTGAATTAATAGAGGTGTATCATTATTCAATTTATAATTATGTGAATTACTTTTTTATATTTTACAAATTATTTAAAGCTTTTTAACTATTATTATATTAGGTATGTTTTTATCATGGTTGTTAAATTCTCAATCCAGATTTTACGATCTTAGGATTTTACAATCCGAAAATGATAAAATGATCCGATTTGATAGAATATTAATTTTCTAGGATCTTACGATTCTGATATGTCAGATCACAACGATCCTAACGATTCTAACGATCTTTATTCTTTTGATACGAAGAGCTTTTATACTTCATTTTTAATCATTTAAGTCTTTTGAATTGTTAAGTAATTTCACTGAAGTTTTTTTTTTTTTTTGAGTTGAATGTTATATAAAAGTTGTGAATTCAAATTTTGGCGAATTCAACTATCATCTTATTTTAATTTTAGTTATTTATTTTTTATTAGTTGTATTACAGTGATTTGTACAAAATTAGGGCTATTTTTATTTTATTATTATATATAATTTTTTAGCTTGTTATAGTTATCATTTTGGTCCAATTATAATTTAATTTTCATTTAATTATATTTCATAGAATTTTTCGATTCACAATCTGATCCAAAAGACTCCTGTATTGATTCTATCTAAAATTACACCCTCAAAACCGTGGTTTTTATGGCCTATCATGGTAGATATGTAGTAGTAGTGCTTGTTTGAGATTTGAGATTTTGAGTCTACAGTTTATAAAATTTGAGATCTACCATCAAGTTGACCAAACTGGCATTGCACATTATCATTTTGAGCTTTCAATATTTTGTTTTCAGTAGATGGGCACAAAGTGTCCTCTTTTTTGCCTTTTTTCTTCATTTTTCCCCCAAGTGGGTTCAATTATTTTTTTCAGCAAATGAAGAATGGAATTCAGAACACACAGAGTGTATCAAGTTCTTAAAGCTATTGAACTCAAAAATTGAGAATTGATACAGCAAATTTCTCCTATAATTTCATCAAGTGCATGATCATCTTTAAGTACAGATAGGTGAGAAACCCCAGGAAGCTTGATCACTTTAAGGGCTTGATTCGTCTCATTAGCCCATGCCTTTTCTACTGCTACCAAGCTTACCGTGTTCACTGTACCATCCCCTTCTTCGTACACCACTTCCGGCCGCTTGTCAAACCCAGAATCACCATAAAACAATGTCCCCGGTGTCTTGACATTACTCCCTATTATGCACGTAACTGGCACTTGCGGCGCAACCAAGTTTTCAATCAGCGGTAAAGTACGCGTTCTGTAAGGCTGCACTCCTTCAGGAAACCCAATGTCCTCAAGAAATTTTGGTATATCCTTGGCAGAATATGAAGCATTCGGAGTGATAACTATTGGTTTTGTTGTGTTGAACACTTTAGGAGAGGGCATCATCCATAAGTTACTTGGACAGCTTCTTTGTTCTTCCCTCACTAGCAATGGATCGGCTAGTGGAACTCCAAATGCATTGCCAGAAGCAAAAGTGAGCAGTTCTTCGACCGAGCCACCCCATGGGGCCGACAATGCAACAAAGTGTTTGATGTACTTTTGACGCCAAGAAACAGAGTTTCGAATGAGTAGTTGGTGGACAAAAAGCCCTCCTAGGCTATGGGAAAGAAGGATTATGGGCTTTCCATCATTGGAATTGCTTACCCTTTCTATTAGATCTTTCAGTTCTTTCAAGAACTTTGAACCAACATGAGAGGGATGGCCTTCTGCTGCTAATCCATATCGAAAATCATAAGGCGCACTGAAGAGGTTCTTGCCATCCACATAACCGATTTTTTCCAAAGATTTCACTAGGGGTTCCATGTAAGACGTAATCCGCCAGCAAATTGCTACGCATATAAAAAAGAATAATTCTAAATGGACAGGAAAAAAAAACAAATTGCTACATATATAAAAAATCAATACACATTCAATGAGGTAAGACCATCTTGAACTTCGAGCACGTCTTGCCACCTCGGATTTCAAGGTGGTCTAACCCTATCAAATGGGGTTAATAGACCGCTCCACATTTACCGATTGCAAGATAATAAAAACATTTCTCATAAAACAGAATCTTTTAACGGTAATAAAGTAATGACTCATAGCTTACTTGAGGTGGGGATTAAGATAGCGTAGGGAGCGAGTCGATCCAAATTGAGGGACTCTAGTCTCAACACCATGTGCATTACCATAATCATCCTTAGCAGGATCATGGTAAACCATCATTCTTTGATTGAAGCATTTGGTGAAAGGTCGAAAGAGCACGGTCGGGTCGAACCACAGCCTAAACCACCCATCGCTATCCTTCTTCAAAGGGTACCATCTGCTGCACCACAAGCTTGAAGCCTTATATTCCCAAGTCAACCGGGCTTCCAACTGATTGCCACGCTCTTCCGATCTCTAAAATCAGAGGGTGCAGATTGGGTGCGGATTCGAGAGCACAAGAGAAAGAGATGACAGCCATTGAAACAATGGTCACTAGACCCTTCATGGCTTGCGGGGGGAATGTGGGTTGGGAAAAATTGATCTTTTTGCATTTGGAGTTTCAGTGATCAGCAGTTTGTGGTTGGAAATTGTTCACGTTTACCCGCATATATGCTATAAATTGATTTCTAGAGTTCTGGGGTCCCCTGCTTTTGCCACCCGTGGCGTTAAGGACGCAGTAAAGTGAACACTTTTACATCACGTAAAGGTCCCGTTATGATCTAAGTGGTGGTTTGATTCTATTATTCACATTAATTTATAATAAGAGGTTATAGGGGCGTAAAATGAGTAGTATAAATTTAATACTCGCTTTCTTTTATAAAGATAATTTGGTAAATAATTTTATGTGAATTAAGGATTCGTAGGTAACGTGGTTTAAATATTTAATTTTACTTTATTTTTTCATGTATACTTTTGTGTCATAATTATTTGAAATATTTTCAATGTATAAGTAGTTTTTTCTTTTGACGTTACAAGGGGATTGTAGGAGAGGGGAATTGAATTCTTGATTGAAGGAGTAAACAACCAATATGAATGCTACTAGACTACAAAAGTCTTAACACTCATATGTAGTTGATTAACGATAATTAATTAAGAGTACATATGAAAATGAACATTAAATATATATTTAATATAGTAAATAGACTACTTTTTTAGGGGAGACGAAAATGAAATAGTAGATTATCTTTTTAACACAGAAAGAGTAACAATTTAAAATTTGTGATTATAAATAAATAATTATCAAATTAATAATAAGTGAAATTGTAAAGGGAAATGATAAAAGAAAATCAAACAAGCTCTAAAGCTCATGGTGGACTTAACGAACCCATCGTGGAACTGCCAAGAAAAAGCGGTCGGATGTGAGAGAAGTAACGATAAGGCTGCATCTTATCAATTTATTGGTCCAAGTGAAAATGGAGCCCATTGCTCGTGAGCTCTGGCTCACAATTTTGTTATTTTTTTGAAGAAAATAATCACCTATTATCCCCGTTTCAAAAAAAGATTGTCTTATTTTTTTTTTTCAAATAAGTTAAGAAAAATTCATTTAATAGTAATTAAAAAGTAATTTTAACATCATTTTTTTATTATATTTTTTTATTTATTAATTATTTTACTTTAATAATTTTATTTTTTTATAATTATGTGCATTAAATAGGAGTATGTAAGAGAACTGATATTTCAACTATTTTTTAGAAAAGAAAACTGAACCATATTTTAAGATGGATCAAAAAAGGAAAGTGGAAAATTTTTTATCACGGAAGCAGTGTTTAATATGTAGTTTCTTGTAAAGGTAGAAAGTCCAAATACAAACAGAAACAAATTGCCAATTAACCCTTATCTTTTAGGATATTAATCTTGTAGGTAGCTGCATTCTTTTAAAACCATCATTTCATTTTATTTTTTTCAATTTAACCAATTTGACAACTTTTCCACCAAAGGTAAAAAGTGCATTTTATAAGGCCTGATTCCTTCAAGAAACCCGTTATCCTCGAGAAATTTCGCTATTTCATTTGTTGGATACGAGACATTTTTATTGTGTTGAACACTTTAAGAGATAGCATTATCCAAAGTTACTTAGACTTATAGTTTCTTTTTTCTTCCCTTACAAGCAATGGCTTGACCAAGGGAAGTCTGTGTATAGCCAGAAGCAAAACTGAACAATTCTTCAACCAAGCCTCCCCATGGATCGACAGAGTTAAAACTGTCACTTCATTGTATCTGGTATGATTGTCCATTTAGAAGTGGCCAAGTAAAGCCACCTTTGTCCTCAAGTTTCAAGGTTCTCTATTGTTACCTTGGATTGTTTCTTGCGTCTCTAAGCTCAAGATAGCTTCACCTCATAGGTATGAGTGAGTTATCCAATGAGGTGGTCTCCTCTCATTAGACAGTCATACCATCCACGTAGTGCTACCTTTATACTAAAAACTTGTTGGCAAAATAGAATCATTAACCATATATAGTCGAAACAATCCATAATTGTCCTTTCTCAACTGGCACCAACGGTTGCAAAACAAAACCTGGTACTAGGAGAAGGGGGTGCAAATCGATTGGGTGTCGATTCAAAAGCACACGACATTACCTCCAGTGCAGCCATTGAAACAATGGCCACTTGTGTGTGCAAAAGAAAATCCGCCATGCCACCTATTGTGGTGCTGTACCACCAGCCGTGTTTATAAATTGCATTGATTGGTATTAATGGACTCATAGTTTACTTTTGAAACTTAGATAATATAGACATTTAATATGGTCTCAATGAATCTTATCTCTTATCTTTCAAATACATAAAGTCATACGTTGAATATTGTATTATATTAACTGAACTTTTTTTCTACTAAAATTCTCTCTCACCGTTTGTCCTATTGAAGAGTCATCATGTAACCTTTTCATATTTTTTTTTTGATCCGTATGTAACCTTTTCTTTTAAAGGTCATAGGTTGATTACTACTAGTTACATATAGGTTAACATGTTTGGCTAAATATATGGTATTATCATAGACTATGTTGAGTTGAAATTAGTTTTATCCAATTGTTTTTGAAATTAAAGTTACAACGATAACATTTGCTTCAATTATTCAACTACGTGTTCGAGTTCGACGGACAGAAAATCGCGACGACTATATTAAGACCATTCAATGAGACGTACTTTCAACTTCCCTTGCTACGTTGAAAATTGAAATAATTATATATATTTCAAATTTTCACGAGCAGCTCATGAAATGTTCACTGTCTCAAATGCAAATTTCTCTTTAAATCTTTGATATTTTGTATTCTCTGCCCCCTCCTTGAAAAGCTAGTGTTTGCCCACTCTAAACACATGTGGAAGCCCCTAATCTAATTTTTAAGTTGATTAACACATTAAATTCTAGAGTTAGACTTGTTTAGAGTTAATTAAAATTCAGTAATTAGTTGACTTTGACTCGTTGGCATATCTATATTTTTTTGAAAGTACAATTACAAATCTACATCATATCAGTACAAATGCGTATAAATACTTATCATACTGAAATAAAACGCTAAGAAAATCAAATATACAAACCCACATATAGTGGGAATACACGTTACAATAAAATGTAGAAAATACCCCGTACAGAGAAATCAAACCTTTAAGTCCCAGCGCCTCAGTCTAGTCCCCTAACCAAATGGGCTAGGCTTCATTGGTTGACTCCTTGGCATATATTTACAAATATGGAAATTAAACTCATCTATTACCTATTTCTCAAATAATAATAATAATAATAATAAAAATAAAATAAACTCATCTCGAAATTCAATTATCGATTGAACTTTTCACCATAAATGCGATAGGACATCAATAAAATAGTCGGTCTTCAAAACTGAAGTGTCTAATAATACCCAATAATCAAACATCTTGAATGCTAAAAATGAAAATTATAAAAAAGTACAACTAATTTTTGCACGAGTATGACTAGAAAAGTCCCTCATTGTCCATATCCACACTCATCTTCATTAAAAAAATAGCACCCTTTTTACATGATTACTCGAAATAATTAAATATATGGGTGACTTGATAGTCTATTCTTAACAGATATAATAAAAATGAATTTTTTTGAAAGTGATATAATAAAAATGTTTAAAAATTCATTATTTATATCTATATATAGTCATGTACGAATATAAAAACATGTTTTGTTGAGTTGGAAATTTACTATTAATTTGTTGACTTTCAAAGGTCTTGAATTTCATGTTGGCAAATTATATATTTCATGTAATGAAAACTACACTTCAACAACATTGGGTTTAAAAATTACAAAATATATTCACGGGTGTTTCCTTGGTTCTTGCTTTACTCAATCAAAATAGTTGTTCGTTCATCACGTCAATTTGATAATTGATTATTCTGATTATTGTACCGTATAAAAGTATAAGATAAGCTTATAATTAGGCTGTATTGATTTTCTAAGTTTGGATAAGTACTCTTACATGAATACAACAAAATACAGTCAATAATGGAAACGAAAATGAAAACAGAAGTCGAAGCAAATGGGCGAAACATTTGATAATGTGGTTGAAAGTAAAGCAAAAAATATGATTAAAATCGGATTAGAACAAAATGTAGGAACCATTAAAGTCAAAATTTGACAAAGAATTGCATTCAAATTAATTCGCTGTTCTTCGTACTAATTGTCAAGTTCGGTAGCCGACGTGGTTTGGCTGATCTATTTACAATCATTTCTGCTCATCCTTGTAATAATCAATAATTGGGGTTATAATTTTATTAAAGGTCATCCAACTTTCAACAAAATCTCAACTAGGCATTTTTATTTTAAAAGTGTCTCAATTATGTCCTCAAACTTCATGTGTAGTTCAATCATTGACTCTCCCTTACTCATAGTAACACTTTTTCTGGGTTTTTTCAAAATCGAATGGAAAGTTTACTAGGATGATGTGTCTTGATATTCACACTCAGTTTTAATTAATTCTTCAATTATATGTAATTACAACTTATTTTCTACCAGGACTCGTTTTGTTAAATGAGAATGGATTATAGTCTTGCTTGATCATCTAATGACTATTATAAATACCAGTAGACTTTCCTTTTTGTATTACTCTTCCGATCTCTTATACCTTTGCTTTAGGGTTTGGTTGACAACTAAAGGAATTTATATACCTTAATAAAACAGTCAATTATTGATATATGGACTTTGAATCATCATTTCCTCTCTACAAAAATCCAAGTCAAAAATAATTTAGCTTGGCTCAATCAAACACTAGTTTCATGAGCAGTTTAGTCTTTTTATCTAAGCTACCTGAACCAACTTGGGAGCCATTTTATAATCCTTGTTCCTGTCTTAAGTTCTTCTCTCTATATGTAGTCCTATTAGGTTATTCATCTTACTTATATTGATTTATTTATTTATAATTCGAACATATCCCAGACAATGTTATGCAACAAAGTAACTTCAAATTGAAATGGATTTATAGTGAAACTCGAGACCTCATTGAAACAAATAAAAGTTGAGTTAACCAGATTGAGGTCTCGCCTAAAGCTGATGACCTCGAATTAAATTAACCCGAATAATTCTTATCCGGTGGGCTATGCGAAGTTTCACGTCGCCCGCTGTTTATTCAATTATTCAATACCAATCCATTTCAGTTTCTCCATTACAAAAACCTTCCTTCCCTTCTACCGTTACACGCCATCTCAAACCCGGCACAAATTTCTTCATATCCACACTACAATTACTTCTGGAAACTCATAATTTGCTCATTCTCCCTGTTAATTTCTTCATACAGTTGTGATCTAAACCCAGATTATGAAGTCCAAAGTGAGCCACCAAAACGGCTTCGTGAGAATCGTTACTATCCCCTATCGCGCTCTGTGCAGAGCCCGCGATTTCTACGTCAGAAGCATAACGGATTGTTCATCCATGACGAATTATCGTCCGACCCAGACGTTGCCGGGTCTGCCGAGGAGTTACAGTACGGTCAGCTCTTCTTCGGCCTTGTCATCGGAAAGTGAGGATTTCCGGGAGCTCGTTCGGGCGTCTTCGACCAGGACCAGCATCGGCAGTCGGCTTGACCTGGATCTGTACCTTCAGCAGCAAAAGAAATTGGGGACGGTTTCGCCGGCGGAGGCGCTCCGGCCCATGCCGAGAAGTAGTAGCGTTGCGATGGGGAGTATTGATGAAGAGAGGCCAACATATTATTTTGGTGGAGTTGATGAGAATTTGAAGAGGGAATTGAAGTATCCCAGGAGCAGAAGCCATGCAGTCACTACAAGAACCACCTTTTGAGTGGCTTTCTTTTTTGTAGGTTTTTTTTTTGTTATTCTTTATTTTTACTGGATGAATGGCTTCTTTTGATCGTTTTTCACATGTTGATACATGGGCCGGATCATCACCACTGGTGATGATAGATAATAAATTTATTACCATATCGAACGATAATCCGAGAGCAACTTGTATATATAAGTGATGATGGTGGCCAGTGTTTTTTTAGTAACCTCTTCTATCTATCAAGTGTGAAACAACAGTTTGCTTTAATCTAAAATCATTCATATATTTACGCATATATATAATATGTTGATATACGGTCAGAAGCCCAAGTGGCGTGCATTGCAAAAACTACATGCGGGTCTTGGTTTCCGTCAGGTGATATGTAAAGATACATGCCACACGAGTGTTTAGTAGCAAGTAGTCAAATATTGTGTGATGGTGAATGGTGTATGGTATTTTGAATTTTTGAAAAAAAGAGAACAAAAATAGATGGATGGTTGTTATACACCTGAAGGGATGAGGTGTGGATCGAAGGGCGTCAAAGTCACATTTTCCGTTTATAGGAATGTCTAAATGTAGTAATCCATGAATAATGTGCGATAAAATGCGGTAAATGTGTCATGAGTGCGACGAATGCATGATGCAAAGGATGAATAATGCAGTCTCCTAGCTTCCCCAACCATATTCAAGGCGTGCATATTGCATGCGAAGTGTGAAAGATCGTAATATCAAGGACAGCTTTTCCTGGTTATTATTAATGATTTGAAATTTTTCTTTATTTTCCGGCAAAATGTATTTATTATGTTCTCACTAACAGTAAAGAAAATTTTTTCTTCCATAGCTGCAAAAAATATATATGCCAGTCTTCATTATATGAAGTTTAGTTTTTACAAATCATCTCCTTTCATTTTAATTTTATGGTTGAATTCTATTGTAAAGGTGTTTTAGTTAGATCTTACATATCGTGGCTTAAAATGGGGCCTATTGTCAATTATTTTTTACTTTTTTAATGTTGCCTTCTCTTCTTCTATTGTGTACAATTGATTATATTACAATTTCCAAACTACATATCACAAACTTAAAGATGCATTCAATTTTGCTCGTATAGTCTAGCTTGTTTTCCAACTACATCTAGATGAATTATCATCTCCTCCCTGCAGATTGGACAACTAGGATTTCTTTTCAACTGGTGACGATGCATCTATGGTGAAACACGGGCGAACAACCGAACACGGGCAAATGAGTTTGGTACAATCGTCACAAGAATTGATATCTATGAGTGGTGGATATCTATGGCTTGTAGGTCTTATGGCAGGTTATCGAACATTGTTGAAGATGGAAGGATGGATCGATGATTTTTTGGATTTAATACCTTCCGCAAATACATATTATATATATATATATTTTTTTTCCTAATAGGAAACGGATTTCTTTAACAGAATTAATTATTAATCTTCAACATAAAAAAGTACGTACGAATTCTTTCTTCTATTACATCTTCTCTATCTACTAGTAATAATAAAATGAAGGGTGCAAAAAATAAAATTTGAAAACACAGAGTACAAATTGTAAATACACAGCAAATGCTGGGCGTAATACGTAATTTTTCCCAAATTTGCCCGAAATCTCTCGAAACTTCACATTCTGGATTCTTGTCACCCTCCGCCACCCGTGTCGACGCTTGGTGGCCGTTTCCGATCAACCAAAAATTAGAATAAGATTATAAGAACCAAGAAGTTACCAAAAATATATCAAATCCCAATTCCCGCCCAGTTATAATTCGGTATTTGGTAATCAAACCCCGGCAGGGGAGAAGGGAGAAATGGTGGAGTTTTCTAAGGTGAACCTTAAGGACATAAAAGACGATGAAGATGAAGAAGAGCCGGGAGAAGAAGTTGAATCAGCCCCGCCTCTCAAAGTGGGCGAAGAAAGAGAAATAAAGTGCCCATTTGGCTGCCTAAAAAAGAAGCTCCTCAAACCTGGCCTTAAATGGGAGAGTCCAAAATTCGGGGATGAAGTCACCAGTAAGCACTCAGTGCATATAAACATTACACAGATTTGCCACGCATAAATTTGTGATGAGTTATATAGGCTTTCTTGTGTAATGAGTAATAGGCCGCTTTTATCATGTATGGAGTAGTTTTAGCTAGTTCTTTAAATTTTTGTATGCTTGTTTCTTTTGATATCGTTGTCAATGGCAACATTTTTGTACTAAATTGCACGATTTAACATGGAGATGTTGTCTTAAGGATATGTATTCACCTGAGATATGCAAATTGAAATTGGGATGTAAGGACTAGTATGCTTCAATCAACTATGTTAGTTCTCTTTATGCCGCATTTGAGACTTATTTTTGGTTTGTTGGAGTGTAGTTCACTATGTTGGAAGTTTGTTGGATGGCACTAAGTTCGTGTCTACAACTGACAAGGACAACACAATCACTTTCAAGCTTGGAGACGGTGAGTTTTTTTAAGTACACTTTGGTTGCAGTATTGGGTTATGATGACTGATTTTTGATTGTTTTCCAGTTTCTATTTCCTTGATTTTCCCATGCTGTAAGGTGCTATAGGAGATTAATTACCTGATACTGAATTTAGAGAAAGGACAAATGAAGCAAATTCGGTGGATTCTTTATTGAATTTAATTTTATTGCAAACAAGTATAAAGCGCGTGGCATGTACTTTTAGTTTCCTTCCATAGTTCTTCCACAGTCGAGTTACTTTTAGAATTTTCCATAATTTGAGCTAATTAAAGTGCTCGTCAACCTCTTACCACTGTGTCTTTTATACTTGTATTCTGCGATACCTGTTGAGTGAGCTTTAATTCCAGGCCTTGGTAAATTCAACCATAATTCTAAGCCTTTTCTCTCACTAGCTAAAGCTTTTAATATGTAACAGGTTGGAGTGTAACTATCTCTCTCATTTGTTAGGTCAAATAGCAACTGGGTTAGACCATGGAATTATTACAATGAGAAAAGGAGAAAAAGCATTGTTCATGCTGCCACCTGAGGTAGGTTACGGTGAAGCAGGCACTGATGGGGTACCTTCGAATTCAATTGTTCAGTTCGAGGTAGAACTCATCTCATGGATTGTAGTGGTAGATATCTGCAGGGATGGTGGAATTATCAAGAAAATCATGGAGAGCGGGGGACAAGTTGGCCCTCCTAGTGATTTAGATGAAGTTTGTGGTACTATAATTGATTCAATCTAATCATTTCATTTGCCAGTTCGTCATACTTGATTGTATGATGCATGGTGCATTTGGCATTGTCAACATAATCCAGTTTCGTGATTTCTCTATTTACACTGCAGTAAATTATGAGGTGACCCTGGTTGATGGGAGCATTGTTGCAAAAGCTCCTGAAGAGGGAGTGGAGTTTTATGTCAAAGATGGTAACTAATGTGAACTTCTGACTATTTTTGTCAATATTGAATTTCCATGGATGACACGCTTTCCTTTTGTTAGGTCACTTTTGTCCAGCATTACCCAGATCAATCAAGACCATGCAAAGGGGGGAGAAAGTGAATTTGATTGTTCAGCCGCAATGTAAGTTTTCCAATTTTATTCCTGAGATAAGTATTAGTAGAATCAGCATCTATCTGAGAATTTGATAAATTATTTCTCCAAAATGAAGATTTCAGAGATCGGAAGAGCTATGTGTTCAAAAGGTTTATGATTGAATTTGTGAGTCAGATAATGCAAAACATGTCAAAATGCATTTGACGTAACTCCTATTTATTTTTCTTTCTTTTCCTATCCAAAATCCAAATATTTAAGAGCTAGGTACATTCTGACATCCAAAACAAGAGCAGAAGGAAAAAGAAAATGCCCGTGAGTGAAGACTCAATGTCCCACCTCTCTATGTTACCCTCTTCTTCTTCTTTTTTTTTTTTTTTTTGGGAGGGGAGGGGGGGCGGCGGCACTTATATGTATTTATGGATCCTGTGGTTGTAGTTTCTCATCTCATAGATTTGAGGTTGTAAGCTCTCTTTAATTGAAATATTTATTGATATTTGATTTGAACTTGTGACACCCACTTTATCAGGTCTGTCAAATTCAAAATCTACACCCACTTTGTCAGGTCTGTCAAATTCAAAATCTGTCTTTGTACTGAAAATTTATTATGCAGATGCCTTTGGAGATGTGGGAAAGGAATCACGTGACGAGTTTCCACTGAACCCGCCTAATTCTGTGCTGAACATAGCCATGGAACTGTCTGATATTAAGCCTGTAATAGATATCACTGGTGATATGAAAGTTCAAAAGAAAATTTTTAACAAAAGAAAATTTTGAAGAAGGGAGAAGGTGTTCTTATAGCAAATGAGGGTGCTACTGTTACTAGTAAGTATTTATATCTGAGGGTAGTTTGTGATGGAGCAAAATGTCTTACCTGACAAATCTCTATTCTATTTTTTTAGTTCAAATGATGGGTGTCCCACATGAAAGAAAATCTGGATTAAACTTCTAAATTTTCTTCGTAAGTGGTCATCGATAACATTTAGGCTTTGGTGGATTTTAGTCCCAAGGTCAGATACGCATGTATAGTCTGATGAGTGCTAATAGATTTAATTTCATATTAATTGTGCTGCAAAGGCAAATCATGTTCCAGCAGATGTCAAGATTGAAGATGTTTGTGTGCCTATATAGGCACCTATACAGACAGTAAAGCACAAAATTCTGGAATGATTGGAGTCCCTCAGAGAACTTTAGGGCTTCTGTAACACATCTACCGCATCTAATATCGTTTTGAACTGATGAAGAGCACTTAAAATTATAGTCAGTAGTGTCTATTGGCATCTGTAATCTGTGATATCGCCTAATTTTCTTGGTTATATGCTTTCAAAGTGTTAGATCTTGCTCCTATTCTGCAGTTAGGTATACTGGTAAATTAGAGGATGGTTCTGTATTTGAGAGGAAGGGTTTCGACGGTGACCAGCCACTGGAGTTTATCACAGATGAAGGTTAGTACTGTTTCAAGTTGCTCATAATCAAGTACCATTTGGACTTGTGACTTCTATGATGAAGTTTTAAATTAAAACTAGATAAAAAGCATGGTCAAAGTCAACACTTATATTTCACTAACAGTCTTATCCTGTAAAACATTCTTGCAGGTATAACTATAAATTTTCCCTCTTTCTTAACTCTAAATAAATAAATTAAAAAAAAAAATCACTTCTAAAAGATTACTTATCAAACAAGCTTCATCATTCAAGGGTTTGGTTAAGTCTTGTATATTGTTGAGAAATTAAAGTATGGCTGGATATCCGGGCTAAAGGGTCTGTTCAAATAGATACTCAAAAGGCATATCGCATTGGACGTTGCATCTCATAAAGAAATAATTCGTTGGAATTTCAGGCGGCATATGATGTCAATCAAAGAAAATAGTTTTGTTACCTACCAAACTCTGTTGCTGTCAGATAGGGCACTGTATTAGTGAAGAACGAGACTAGATTTTCTAAGTTTGTCCTGTAGAATGTATTTATATAGTAGCTTACCATTATCGATGATATTCTATGCGTTTAATGACGGTAGAGCAAGTAATTGTTGGATTGGACCGGGGCAGCAAGTACAATGAAGAAAGGGGAACTTGCAATATTAACAGTTTCCCCTGAATATGGATTTGGAAGCACTGAAGTAAAACGGGATCTTGCTATAATTCCATCATCTTCAACTATCATATATGATGTTGAAATGTTGGATTTCACAAGGGTAAGTAGTGCAGCTTTAGAATCTATCAAGAAAGTTGCATACTTGAGAACATGATTGCATGAGATGGAAGGTAGATGACATGCCAATATCTACATGTACGTGATCTATCGTGCTTATGAAAAGTAAATTAATTTCTTTTATGGTTCACCGCATTTGATGACAGAGGAATTCTTATTTTGATGCTATTATCTGGTCTAGTGGTGACATTACATTTGTATTTGACAAAAATGATTCATTGTGATTTGTGTTTGCTGCTTGGATATTAGCAGCATTCCAAGTTCTCATACTTAAATACATGGTTCTGTGAAAGGAAAAAGCGCCTTGGGAAATGAACAATTTGGAGAGAATTGAGGTAGCTATTCGGAAAAAAAGAAGGCAATCAACTCTTTCAAGTTGAAAAGTATCAAAGAGCTGGCAAGAAATATGACAAGGTACATCAGATGGTATATGTTGACATTATGTGTGAATGGCTATATCTTCAGTCTTCCTGAAATAAATGATGCTTTGTAATCTCTCAGGCAGCTGAGTATGTAAGTGAAGACGTAACCTTCGCAGACACTGACCAAAAGCAAGTTAAATCATTGAGATTGTCATGCTGGTTGAACGGTTCAGCTTGTAGTCTGAAACTGAATGATTTTCAGGAAGTAATTAAGCTATGTTCAAAGGTAAGAACATACGTATAACTAAGTTCTTATGGCATCATCTTCAAAAAAGACGGCCACTAAAATTACAAATCATTATATTTCAATTTCTGTGTAATTGTTCTCTATTTCTTGTGTGCTATGATATGCTGTTGATAGTTTGCTTTCAAATTATGAAGCATGCTGAGACACAATTAAATGCTGGTTGCTGAGTTATAATTCTTTCCTATTATTCTTCTTCCTTCTTTACTTCAGATTACACATCTACAGTTTAGTTGCCTTCTAGCAGAAATTCAATGATGTGAAACCATCAATTCTGATTCTTGTTAGGTCCTAAAGTATGTTGTGTACTTCGCGAAAGTTTCAACCGATCTACTAGTATGTAAGGTTGTCCTATTTTCTTCTCTTCTGAGAAACTTGTAGTGTTGAAATGTCAAAACCTCTCTACACTGTGTGAGCAAAAGAAATAATTGAAAAACATGAAAGAAAAAATCCGAGTGAAAATGGTGCATCATCATGGAGATAGTATGAATGAAACCAGTAAAATAAAATAAAAATGAAGGACCATAGAAGCTGGGAAAAAAAAATGGTGTCTGCATTCTTATGTAGCGGGATGCAGAGCCTGTACATGAATTTGATGAAAATAAATTGCTAGTGTAATTATGTAAATGTTAGATGTATTTGATGCTGCACTAATATGTTTATTTGGGTTTTCAGCCATCATGGCAAGTTGAACTTGATTTGGTAATGTGTGTTTGTTATGGCAGAGGTTGAAAACAGCAGAGAATTAGAGGAATGGGGATGTTGTAGCCCATGGATGGAAAAGTTGGCTGTGATTCAATCTTCCCACTCTGTTTACTGTTGGCTTATGTAAATTTTTTGTTAAACTATTGACAAGATGACGTATAAACCATACAAACGATCGTGCATGATAACTCTCCACTCGAGCTAAACCTGTATGTCACCATTCAATTTTCATCTCCTTTTTCCCCCTCGCATGGAGGCTCTACGTGCATTTCACTCCATGCATCTAAGCTAAGGGGGATGACTACCTATTGGGATACCCAAACTGTATGATACGTATGTAGATGAACTTCAGCTGTTGATATCATATATCTTAAGCTTTTGTCGATGCATTTAAAAAGCGTACCTGGCTTTGAATAAAATTGGCGAAATTCACTTAAATTTGAATTCATCATATACTCTCTGTAAGAGTAAAAGATAAACTTTTCTATTAATTTCCCGGTTAATAAACATTAAGACATTTTACGAAGAGAGATTAGAGTGTAGAACTGTTAACTGGTCAATTAAGATGTATCATTACACCTCATTTCACGGAGTGGTTTTTTAAGGGCTGATTTGTTACCTTAACGTGGCACAAATCTATTCGACACGGATTAATATAAGGATAATAGTTACAACCTAATAATTCGGTACATCAAATGTCGTCGAGAATAGATTTGTTATCTGTCGACGGCTATCATTAAATCCCAACTCGCCTGCCCTTCCTTTTGTCAAGCTCCAGCTACAATTAATAACATATAATTCCTTGACAGCTTAGAGGCAACACTCTGAATAAATTCCCGGCCCCTCTCCGTTGACGTTCTCTCACTTCCTATAAAGGTTTCAGCCATTCAGGTAAGGAACTTTAAGAAACTCATAATTTGTCGGTTCCAAGTTGCTTTATGGACTGCATATTTGAGTTTACACACAACAAACCAACAGGAACAGGCCCCCAGCAGTGAACAAAAATTGTCTGCTGAAGCATGTAAGTATCTCAGAACAGTAACAGATTTATGCTTAGTTGATAGTTGGGACTGTAATAATATGATTAGGAAAAAAAAAAAAAGGTTTATTCTTATGACTGTAAAAGTGCTCTGCCGTTGCAGTACCAAGTTCAGTACAATTGTTTATAACTTAAACTAACAAATTTTGCAGCAGAAAAATTGATGATACACCCGCGACAAAGGCCAGCTTCAAAATTTTTAGTAGATCATAGCTAGAACTGAAGAGCAGAAGAGTAAGATATATGTTGTATGAGCGGTGTCGAACCTTCTTCCTCTACAACTTGTATGAGGAATTCAACGTTATTTGTCCCATGAAACCGGCTTCAGCTCTTTAGAAATGACCACAGGACTTCTTATTACTTGTTGTGTGCTTCTCTTTTTGGTAATAAATCCACTCTCCTGAGTCTGTAATTGAGTCTCAAGCCTGAAACTGTTTCAAGGATGGATAGAGTGAATGAGAAACAAGAAAAGAAAATCATTAATGGGGGGCCGGGGGAGGAGTAACTTCCACCAATTGGAAACAACACAGATAATGATACGAAAATGGAACATATGCACAATGGCTGCAGACATGAGAAATACCTCCCGAATTTCTTGAGAAGAACTTCATTATCTCATCAATTATTATTACCTGCATTAAATTGACCGAGGTGAACAGCAAAAAAAAACTCTGCGGCAGGCATGATTGGCCGGGGGATTTGATGGGAGGAGATTTAATGTCATGAACTTTCCAAGAGGATCTTTTGGGTGCATCTTATTCGACATCTAATACTTGTAAGTTCAAACTGAACTACTATAAGTACTTGACACCTTGCTTTATCCACATTTCTTGCACAAGTTCCAATTTGTCTTTCATATTAAGCTTGATTTCAGAATATGAATAGAAAAATCTAATAGTGATCGTATTACCGGAAACATATGATATTGATATGTAATGATCGTGTGCTGAAGTAAATGAAGTGATAATTTGTTGGTTTCTTTGACATTATGAGTAGAGAAGAGCTTACAAACAATATAGTTGCAGAAATGGATATACACTTACTGGAAATGAAAGATAGAATACCACAGTCCATTCTGTCCAACTCAATGGAGTAACCTATAAGGCAAAGATATCAATCAAGGTTCGAAATAGAAGTTAGTGCTTTCCAAAGATGCAAAAAACATCGAAATGAAATCCACGTAAGGAAGAAAATATCAACTTACAGAGAAAAGAACAGATAGTGGTTGCACATACAAAATGAGGATGTGAAGGAGCATTGTCAAGACAATTGAACCAACAAGCCATAAGTTACTCCAAGGAGGGATGACCCTGAATTTTAATGAAAATGGTGAGCCACTATATTTAAAAAATTCTTCTTGTTTTTTTTTTAATTTATTTTCTTTCAACACCTTTACTCTTTAACAACCCCACCCCCCCGCCCCAAAAAAAAAAAAAAAAACACACACACACACACAAAAAAAGACCAGATGTCAGTCAGGAGTTGATGGTAAAATGTAAAATGACATGTCAAATTATATCCTGTTCACAATTAATCAGCTAGAATTGACTTGGAATTATGCAAACTACAAAAATGTGAAAATTGTAGGAACCCATGTTAATGCAATAGATAAGTGCAAT
>CAVNYN010272775.1:0-18084 GCA_963692815.1 Nyctanthes arbor-tristis | reverse complement strand
GGAAATGATTTATTGGTAAAATTGCTTTTTATTTGTTAATGAATGCGGTTAATGACTTAACGTTTACGACGAGAAAAACTTTGTGATGAAACCGTAAAACTAGACCAAACCACTTGGTTTAGGTTTGAAATTTTCTCAAATCAGTCAAAATGGTTTGGTTTAGGATTGAGATTTTTGCAAACCGTTGAAAGATGTTTGGTTTGAAAATATGTCAAAAACTTTTAATGGTAGCGTGAAACATTTTCTGCCTAGATTTTCTATTATATAAACTGAAACATTCAATTAACAAATAAGACCCAAATAAATGTTATTTAATACTTTACATAATAGTTTTGGGATGGATTGAATCTGTAGGCACACTTACACCTTAATTGTTGAGTTAGTTGCCAAAAATAATCCTAAATTAAAAAGGAAAGAAGAAGAATCCTTGGAAGAAAAGGAATCTAAATCATAGAAGGAATTGTCTTGTCCTATAAGTAAACGAAGTCTATAAATAAAGGTATTTTCCTAATCTTTTATGTACAAGTAGAACAAGTGAGTTGAGGGAAAAATTAGTGAGTCTAGCACTCTGAGAGTTTTCTTGTAGCTCTTTCTGATTAATTCAAATGGTAGAAAACCAAGTGTGATTTTTCCGGTGCCACATGAGTCGGGTTAGAGAGTCTTGTGAAAAAAAATAATAACCTAATGTCTTGAGATTTCTTGTATTCTTTGCGAGTTGGGCAAAGGGTAAAAATTGGTGGATGTGGTAAAGTTTGTTATATATATTTTTTTAATATTTTGGGGGATCGGTTCGGCAAATGAAAATTCTGTATGGTTGTAAAGACTTTAATTATATAGTGGAAAGCTTTGATAGTCTATTAAATTCGTCTTCGTCTTTTATTTTCTTGTCTCAATTAAATTCCTTGAATAACATTCCTGCAGGCGTAATCGGGGAATTTGTCTTAATTCCCAACAGTTGTATCAGAGAACCAGATTTTGTTCGAGTTGGAGCAGAGGAAAAATATGGCATACAAAGTGGTAAGAATTAAGTTTGACCGATCTAGAGTAAGTCTGGAATTTCTTAATTTTGGTTGGATGATTTAACACTTTCCATGGAAAACCGTCCCCTTGATCTAATAAAGTTACTAGAGCCAGTATGAGCGGTAGTGATTGGGAAGATTTATATTTGAGGACTGGAAGCAGGACGTGTCTCCATCTAACCAGGAATATTTTTGTAAATATTCATAGAATATTTGTTGTGAAGGAACTGTGGCATCAATTTAGAGAGGTGTATCCAGCAAGAGTTTTTTCAAATTTGTTGCACCTCGAAAAATGGTTTACTTCTTTGCCATTTGGTGTAAGTAAAAAAATTCTCAATGGGCTCGCCTAGAAACTGGTGGGTGTTGTAACTTGTTAGTGTTATAGACTAGCTGACCACGGAAGAAAACACTACCCAAACGGAGCAAGTTCGGCTACTATTTGGATTTAGACAATTAGACTCTCTTGGTGTGAGTGCAGTGGAGATGTGCTATAAAGTATGTGGGTACATCCTCATGTTGTGTCACTAAGTGCCATGGTAAAGGATATGTATTACTTCTAGCGGTTGTATTTACACACGGGCATTAGTTGACAGTGATGCATAGTGTGTGCTTGTAATAATATCGATGACTGATGCGCTCTCTGGAAAACCAACAAGAGAGTTGCATCACAAATATCAGCAAGTCTATTTCGACATTGAGCTGATAAAATGCTTGGAATTTGTTATTAATTCTAAGTGGTTATACTCATGTGGTAGAGTATGGAACTGTTAAAATGTGTCAAAGGCTTGCCTGGTAATTTCTCAAGTATTGTGTACAAGACTAGGGAAGATGAAAATTTTGGCTTATTTTGGCAAGGTGGAGATTATTGGATTTGTTGCCAAAAATAATCCTAAATTAAAAAGGAAAGAAGAAGAATCATTTGAGGAAAAAGAATCTAAAGCACAGAAGGAATTGTCTTGTCCTCGAAGTAAACAAAGCCTATAAATAGAGGTGTTTTTCTCTTTTCATGCACAAGTGGTATAAGTGAGTTGAGCGAAAAATTGGTGTGTCGAGTGCCTTGAGAATTTTCTTGTAACTCTTTGTGATTTATTTAAATGGTAGAAAATTAGGTGTGGTAAAACTCAGAGTGATTTTTCGGTGCCACTTGAGTCGGGTCAGAGACTCTTGTGAAGAAATATAGTAGCCTAGTATCTTAAGACTTCTTGTATAGACTCTTGTGAAGAAATATAGTAGCCTAGATCTCTTAAGACTTCTTGTATTCTTTGCGAGTTGGGCAAAGGGTAGAAATTGGTAGATATGGTAATATTGGGGGGATCGGTCTGGCGAGTGAAAATTTTGTATGGTTGTAACGACTTTAATCACATAGTGGAAAGCTTTGATAGTCTGTTAAATTTGTCTTTGTCTTTTATTTCTTATTGCAATTAAATTTCTTAAACCATGGTCCTGCAGGCGTAATCGGGGAATTTGCCTTAATTCCCAACACTAACAACTCATGCGAAGCAGTACAGGAAAACTCGGATTCTACTCAACAAGAGAATCCACTTCTTGTTCAAGAGCAACCAAAAACCCTATAATGGCTGAAAACGAGAATAAATAGGGCACCCTAACACTCTAAACGCATCAGGTGCTCAATTTTCAATAAAAAACAAGGGAAAACCAAAAATATAAAATGATAAAATAGCTCAACACCGACAACAGAAATGTAATTTTGGAAAAATATGATATTAGCAATGGCTTAAACCACTAGGAATTACCCCAGAAGTTGGTTTCATGTCCTCAAAGTTAACTATACAATGACACCAAAATCTAGTAAAAATTAGAGAATATTTTGATGGTGTTGGTTAAGTCATCTTCTTCTAGTTTCATGTTCGATTCACTATTTAGATTTGTCAGCCATTTTCCCCACTGCACGAATTCACAAATTAGCCAAAATTCCTAACAATTTAGATCATAATATGTTGATTGAAACTCACAGCGTCATGTGATTGGTGATTAATGTCTCTGCCTATCGATGCTTGTTTATCCATTGCTATGGGGTGGATATATGCTTTCTAGCAAAAATAGTAACATGCATCCTTTGATATTGTCTCTGCCCAAAAGAAGAAGCCCAAAACAGATCCTACCGGTTATTGTTTTTATACCGTCAAGGAGGGGAAAATTCAAATAATATAAGAATACCCGTGGCCAACGAGAAATGAGACAGTTAAATTGAGGAGTTCCAATTAATATATTAACTTGACTCCTTGTATTTACTTGTCAATTCTCCACTGGTCTGGAGTACTCAAAATTCATTCGGCTTAATAATTAGATTATGCCCTCAGTATAAAAAATAAGGCCTATAGCAGCGACAAATTGCGATGACATCAAAAGTCATCGCTATAGCTTTAGTAATTGCCGTGACTATTAGTCGCTCCAGTAGCCTAACTCCTATAGAGGCAGCAAAATGATGTCGCCACTATATGTCCCATCTATGGCAGCGACAACATAATATCTATAGCGGTGACGTTGAAGTCGTAGTTATACCATTGGCAGGAAGATTTTCCGTCTTTGTTAAGCCCTATACCGATGACAAGTTGTTGCTATAGGTACTATGTTCGTCGCTATAGCTGTAATAATCTATATAATGTATATTAAAAATGCAAGACTTTTACTGAAACCTCACCTAGTCCAATTGGTGAGGTACTTGGGGTGGGAGACGAAGGTCTTGTGTTCAATTCCTGGGGCTTGCAACTTGTGTTCTATTAAACACGGTAGAAGGTGGGTCGGGCTATAGAGGGGTTGGGTTGTCAAAAAAATTTTGTCGTCGCTAGAAGGCTGTTGGTAAGGGCATATGGTAACAAAATTGTTGTCGTAAAAAATTGTCTCAATAGGCCTATAGAGTTGACATTTCGGCCTATAGAGTCACCGCTATAGGCGACATTTGTTGTACCTTTTCTGCTTCTCCTACTTATCTTGTTTCTAAATTGGTAACAAAATTGTTGTCGTGAAAAATCGTCTCAATAGGCCTATAGAGTCGACATTTCGGCCTATGAAGTCACCGCTGTAGGCGACATTTGTTGTACCTTTTCTTCTTCCCCTACTTATCTTGTTTCTAAATTCGACCTTTTCGCTCTGGAGATGTAACTTTCTTTCTTGAAGTAGGTTTAAATCATGTTAAAAACAATTTGGGATTAGTTGGCCCATGCAAATCTTTCATGCGACACTCATGATAGGCGTCAGCCCTAGCCCAGTGGGTCAACAAACAACACTGGACCTCGGACTAGCCTGGTAAAATATGGGTTGGATTGCATTGAAAAAGTCTTGCCCATATAAAAAAAATTTGGTTAAAATTTAACTAAAGGCCAATAAACCTCTTGTCTTGGCTGAAAGGATGAAGAACTACCGAGCCCAGATATGGCCCATTTACCAAAATCAGTAAAATGAAACAAACTCATCTCGGTGTTTTTTGGAAGCCTAGAACCATGGAAATGACTTGGCGTCACGACATTCACCTCCAATCTCCAAGCTTGAAAACGAAACCTCTTACTCACGCGATCTCTCCCCCTCTCTCTCTCTCTCTCTCTCTATGACTCTGTTTGTAGTAGCCTGCCAGCAGAGGCATAGGGCAGCTGGCTAGGCTTCTTCACTCTCATGGCAGTCGTAAGTTGCCAGTCGGCCTTTGCTTGGTAAGTGGCGATGTGTATTGAGTATGATTGATTACATTTATGATTTTAGGCTTATTTATACTTGCAATGAGATTTGTTTAGTAGTTTTTATATGGTAAATTGTATTATTGTAAATCCTAATTTTTAGTTTAGGCTTCAATTTAGTAAAGGCCTAATAACTAAAGCCCTAACCACTAATTTGGAAATTGGTTTATACTTCAATTTAGTAAAGCCCTAATATGTGAAACCCTAATTCTTCCGATCTGTTTATACTTTAATTTGGAAATTGGTTTTCTGGTTTGATATTATAAATTTTAAGTAATAAGATGATTATTTATGTTTGAAATTAGATTTTGGGTTTATGCTTGGAATTATGTTTAATTTATATTTCTTGTTGCATCTCTTAGATAATGGAGAGCTATTTGAAAAATGTAGTACTCTTGAAGAAAATGTTGAGATCGGAAGAAAGCACAAATAGAGTTTCGGAGAGCTCAAATAGACTATGAAAACACGTAAAGAATTGTTGTAAAGGTACGCACTTAATTCAGATTTGATTTTTTTTTCTATTGCAATAATTTTTATTTTCTATTTTTTAAAATTTTGGCCCAACAACCGCCCGCCAAAATGAAAAAATTCTAACCGCACTGGCTAAAAATCCTAGCTACGCCATGCCACTGATGCTAGCTCTTCAATTCAAATCTCTTGCAAAGGCCGAGAAGTAAGCGAGAAGAAGGTCTCTTTGCTTATCCCAAACTTGTGAAGACAACATACGCCATAATCATATTTCAATCCGATGTTGTTTTGACATATATTTCAATCCCGAAGTTGAATGTAGGCGCCATCCTATACCAAGAAAAATTACACATCGTAGTCATATTTCATGAGCAATATTGAATATGACGTAAGTCTTGAAAACTGCCTAAGAACAAAAAAAGAACATGATATTTTGGGAAGGGACTCATATGATATAATTGTCTATTTAAAGCATCTTTTAACATGAAAAATCGATAAATAAATAAATAAATAAATTATTATTACTACTAGTTATGCCTCGTGCGATGCATGGGTCAAATTATTGACAAAATAAATAAAACTATCTATGATACATATAGAGAAAGTTTAATAGTCAAAACTTGGTTAAATCCCAAATATAATAGCCTTGAGTCTCACTCACTTTGCTTCTTTCAATAAGAGTCTTGACTCAGGCGGAAGGGGTAGGCTCCAAACATACATATCAACAATTTAATTATTTAAGAGCTATAACTCACAGTAAATTTAATTTATGTAGTCTCTTCCATTATATTGTATCAATGCTTCCAAACCATGTCGGTTATCTCTATACATTGGATTCTAACATTATCAGGCGCAATGTATCTTTTATTATTTAATAACTAAATTAGATAAACTTGTCTTGATATTCTAACATTGAATAACATAATATGAATGATTGTTACAAATTGAACAAAACTTATTTACTTTTTTAAAATTATTATGGCATTTCAAAAAGGAAGGAAAAAAAAAGGAACAAAATAGAATTCTTCCACAACGTTTTGTCGCGGCAGCCCGAGGGAGACTGTCTCCTTTGTCTCAATGTCGCTCTACCACTGCTTTGCTGTATATTGAGAATTAAACCTTTAAGGTAGAATTATTAAAAAAAATTCATTTCTATTTAAGAATCTGATTAAATCAATCATTTCTAAATACTTAACAGAATCTATTTATATTAGACAACAATAATTTTATTTTGTCCACACATGATTATTATGTATGTGTGTAACACATGACACACATCTAGGCTGCAAGTATGAAGTGCTTGTTGCTTAGATGTTTAACACATATACACGCATGCATTATGCATACGTTAGGCAAAATAAAATTCTTCTATTATTCAAATCTCAACAGCTCATTCGTACAAAATTTAATTTTATTTTTAAACAAAAACAGTTATTAGTGAACACCTATGTAATTGTAAAATGATGCAGATACAAACTTAACTGAATTAATTGACACTATAAAAATGCTCAAATGCTTGCAACATTTTAGTTCTATGCCTTGAAGCCCATTCTTGCAGGTATAAAAGTCAAATTACATAATTAATAAATTATACTAAATTTTAAAATATTAGTGATGTTATATTAAAAAAAGCAAAACTAATTTTTTCTTTTTTCTTTTTTTTTTTTTTTGCAAATAGTTAAACTAATACGGATTGGATCAGTATAAATTTCAAAAATGAAAATATAAGTGAGGTGCGGTGAAAACGATAACTCAAGGGAAAAAAATATAATTTCACAGATGACGTCATCATAAAGCCAGACTAGTGGGGGAAAAACCATACCACACAAACTTCTCTTTATTAATATATAGATTATTATTATTATATAGATTATTATTAGAGTAATGATAAACTTTCAGGTTGGTTCACCAATTGTGTATCAATATAAAAGGTAAAATTATCAATTAAGGCATTTAAATAATTTGAGCTTTAGATATTTTAATGTTAAAATAGTAAACCGGTGAACGAATTGGTAAACTAACATGAAACTGTAGCATTACTCATTATTATTATTATTACTAGATTTTTCACCCTGTGTTGCACGGGCATAACAACATAAATTAAAAAAATAAGGGCAGAAAAGAAAGACGAAGTCCCAATTATTTTTCTAGTATAGTACTAAATTTGAAAGTTTCTTTTTCTGTTGAAGGAAAAAAAATTATTCTGATTGTATTTTTAATTATTTTTAATTAAAAAATAAATATTAAAGTAACTATACTTAAAAAAAGATAATATAGAATTAGCAATCAATTTTCTGTTAAACTTCCACAAAATGTAATATAAGTATGATTAATTAATTTCCACAAAAACAATAGTGGGAATGTACAATTTATGTAACTATGCTTACAAAAAAAGAAAAAAAAAACAGTCAAACCATAGTCCTCCAAGCTGACTGTCTGTTTACTACAAAAATCTATGTAAGAGGGAGAATGATTAAGTTCACTTCTGAGAGTCTTACGAAGTGGCTGGGGATTAGACAGTTTGTTGTAGATGAGGGAGATAATGAGAAATATAATATGTCTAATAATGAGATTGCTAGAGAATTCATAGGAACCACATGGCCAGCCAAGAGAACTGAAATTCTTTCATCCAGCATGACTCAAAAATACAAGCTTCTCCATAAGATTTTTATGACAAATCTGGATCCTCTTACTCACAAAACCATGATAAACAGACCACGAGCTGTGTTGCTATATCAGTTGGGGACAAAACAGGAGGTTAACTAGGGGGAAAAGGTTTTTGATATCATTAAAGGCTGCATATCAGGTAGTGGACCTAGTAAATCCAAAACCTACAAATTATCATTTCCTTGGGTGATTTATAATTATTTGAAGGATCAGGGGGTTGAGGACAGAAACGGTGATCAGTGGTTGAGGCCTTTAGATCTGCTAAGAAGAGATCGTTGCTCTAAACTCATCTCACCTTCTAGCAGACCTTAGGCTTCATCTGGCATAGCAGTTATACCAACAAATATTCCAATAGAGTCTTCACTCAGACAGGACGTGTCCTGCCTCAAAGAAGACTTGAATAAGCTCAGGGAACATGTCACTGGTCTCAGTAACTCATTTAATTCTTTTGTTCAACATTTTGACCCTTTGTGTAGTTTAATGGTGCATTGCTTACTTTTGAATGGGCAAACGTTCGCTTACAAGGATGATGGCATCAGTGGATACCTAAGGAGCTATCTTGTCATGATAGACGAAGAAGCTGCTAAGGTATAGCAGGATGCCAAGGAGGCTGATCCATCAACCAAACCCAAGGAGGATTTATCTGGTGCAGCTACCCCTCAGAAGAAGAAACAGAAAAGAACAACTTATGGTGAAGGCTCTAACAAGAAGAAACACAAGAAGAAACAGAAGAAAAATCATGACTAATGCAATTTCCCAAGGATGAAGACACAGGAAGTAGAAGAGTTGAGACATTCTCAAGAAATATTCATATATTTTCTTGAAACACTCATTTTATTTTCAAGTCTTTATGCTTTATGTTTTTAATTTCTGTATATATTCTACGTTTTTATGTTATGAACTCCCTATGGTGGCTACTACCTTTTGCAGGAAGATATCTTTTGAGCTCTAATATGGTTTCTCCAATCATGAGGCTCTGTTTACACTAACTCTTCTGTAGGAATCCCTTGACTTTTCTCCTTTGTCAAAAAGGAGGAGAAGATATAGTATCGTTGATACTATTGATTTGATCAGGACATATCTTAACTCGGAAGCACCTTTTACACTTTAAACTCTGATTTATGTGCTTGATTTATTCAAGTTTGTGTTTTGTACTTCAGTGACATATTTAGGGGGAGTTTTATTACTAAGGGGGAGTGTTTACTATTTTTATATCCTTAAACCTTTAGGAAACTTATTTGACATTTTGCGCTACTGTGGATTTTGAAAAATTAGAAAAGCCAAAGGAGGAGATTGTTAGTACGAAAAATTCTTCATCTTGGCATTACTAATTTTTGTCTAAAGTGTCAGACATTATTTTAATTTGTCATGATTCATTGCATGATAATTCTTTCAAGTATAATATTATTTTTAGCAAGCAAATTAGGTTGTCTTGAGCCGAAAGTTAAGTTGTGGTGTGTGTACTTATCTTAAGGCACAAGAATTTTGTACATGCAAGGTCTTAATGTTTCCTAGTTAAATTAGGTTTACCGTGTGTAATTAGAAGTCTTACTTAGGCACATGTGGTATCCAACTAGAATTAGGAAAGTTTGAGTTTATGGTAATTATCTAATCTAACTTTCCTTATTCTCCAACATGTGTATGGTAACGTTTGAGACTTGTTTTTCATAAAAACTCAAAGACGTGCCTATATATGTACATTCTTTTTTGTAGGTCGAATGTACGAGCAAGGTGAGCAAGAGCCGAGTTGAAAGCAAGAAAATAAATCTCTGCATTATTCAACGATCTCGACCGCAAAAAGAGAAAAACAAACACTGACATTTTTACTGTGAGACTGTCTTGCAAAATCAATTTTCAAGTACACAACATGTTTGTATTTGGCACACACTTTAAGTACATGGTAGGCGACCACATTAGTGCGATGGACATATCTACGGAGGTTGAAAGTAGTTTAGTAGGTCAAGTCATCCAAAGATGAGTTCTGGAGATCTCTAAGAGCTTGATGGACATTCCATGAGGTGTGCGGGAGAAAGAACGAGCAACGGGAGTTAGCTTATTGGCAAAAGGTGTAAAGAGGGAGTCTTTTATAAGTTTACTTTGCATATTTAGTATCTATTGTGATAGCACATTTTATTCTTTCTTTATACTAAACTCACCTCTTAATTAGTGGATTTGTTTGGCCCATGACAAGGGTGCCCCCAGTTTTTTCCCAGTTGGGTTTTTGCGTATTCATTCTGGTATTATTTAATTCTGCATTCATACCCAAGCTGGACACATCAAGGTCGCGTTACACTTTACACCGGTAAAAATAGCTAGGCAAGATACATTCTGACTAGAGTCTAGATAACCACCGAATTCACAAGTTTTAATCTTCCTTGTGGACGCGTCTCGTTTTGAAAACAACCAATTTTGTGAATTGAGAATTCATGAAATGGACCAATTCCATTTTGTGAAATCTAATCCAACCCCAGATGCATGATATTTCTAGCTTAATACTCCCTTCGTTCTGTGAAAAATGGTCACTAGATTATTAATCCAATTAATGTTCTTGAAAAAGTGGAATTTATAAATATTTTTCCTAATATGCCCCTTTATTTAATTGTTATTCAACTTTATTAGTTTTTATCTTTGTTAATATCAATGCACATTAAATAAAGGCACATAAGAAAACTTAAAAACTAATTAATTAAAGTAATCTATAATTTAAGATAAACAAAAAAGGAAATTGAGACAATTTTCATGGGACAGTGGTAGTTATAACTAGTGAAACCCATGTCGATGCGTGGGAAATATAGTCCATAATACATAGTTCTAGTTAGGCTGGGGTAAAAAAACCCAATCCGAATTGGGTTACCCAAACTTGATCTGAATATACCAGAACCCGATCAGGTATTGAGGGAAAAATTCATTTCTTACCCAATTTATAACTTGTCAAATTTACATAAAATATATTTCTAAAAATTTTATTATATTTCTCGATTACACAAATTTTGAATAATGCATACTCTAATGTATAATATTCAATGAAACATGTTACAGCTACAAAAACTATATTTTGACATAATAAATGGCTACCGAACAATAAGGGACGAAGCCCATTAAGAACCAGTGTGGTCTATGGACCGCACTGACTCCTGCCATAGCCTGTTTAATTTTTAGGCTGACTACACTATTTTCCCAAGCCTAAAATCAACAGTCTTGAATAAGAAAAAGTTTTTAGGTTAATTAGGCTGCTCAGGCCCTTTTGTAGCCCATTTACTTTTCCCTTGACGCATTGGCCGAAATCGCAAATATCAGGTGCTATATATATAATTTATTAAAAAAATGTTCTACAGAATTTTTCGAGATGAGCCCCAAATTATTGAACTATTTGTCTCTTTCTCTCTCTGTCTCTTCTTCATTTGTACTTTGACTCTCGCTTTTTCTCTCTACTATCGTTATTGGAGTTTTTTTTTTCTATTTGTTTGTTTGTTGGATTTTATCATCTACTCAGTAATGGTATGAACTAGAAGTAGCTAGCGAAGCCATCAGAGCGTGTTGCCATTGAGTTCGTGAGCATTAGTCTGTGGAAAAAAGTCTTGAAGATGAAGAAGCATGTTAGGCTTCCGAACAAGGCTAGTGCTCTAGTTCATCAACAGCTAAGGTTCATCGTTGCACTCTTGTTTTGTCTGAGTTGCCTAGTAATGTTGTATTCCTTGTTTTTTTTTTTATTTTGTTTACTAATTTTTTTTGTGCGATTATTTTTTATTTTATTTGTTTCATCTGCTAGCTATAATTGTTCTATTAGGTTGTAATGTTGTGTATGTAATTTTGTTATTTGTTCTGTTTTCTTTAGATATATTACTTGACATTGTAATTCAGTGGTGTTGTTTTGTTTAATATGTGTTTTTGTTGAATGTTCTTTGGCATGTATTTTGTAGTAATTTATTTTTGGTTTTTGATAGTTTTGTATATATTTCTGGTTATGTATTTTGGTTTTCTTAGCTAGTTGCATTAATGGAGCCTCATAGTTTGGTTATAAAGCTATGTTTTCTGACATTTATACTGCCTTGTTTTATATATATTTTTTGTGTATTTAGTTTTGTTCTCTACTTTGTTTCACTGACTGCAGTTTTTTATTTTTATTTGCTGTTTATGTATATTACTGGTTATTCATTTTTTTTTGTGAATTTTATTAATTGTTAGATACTGCCTTTTTATTGTTTCTGTATCTTGTTCTTTATGTTACTGCTATGAAGTTGTTTTTCTTTTATTTATGCTCTATTTGTTCCATATGATTGTGCCCTTACTGTTTTACCTTTTTCTTTTAGGATTGGCATTTCCTTCTCCATCCCGGTTTGTGGTTTACTCAGAGGATGACAATGAAATCAAGTCACGGTGTTATCCATGATGTTCAAAGCCGCTTAAATCCAGACCAGCACAACTTGTTTGGAACTGCACGCTTCAAGTACTATTTGGAGTATTCTAAAATTGTATCCCAGACGCAAGTTGTCTACAATGTTCTCTTACGTGAGATAAGGTAGTCGAGTAAAGAGGAAATGTGGTTTTTGATTTGCGGCAAATATCAGTGATTTTCTGTTGTAGAGTTTTCCATGGTGACAGGTTTATTATGTACCGGTTCTGATAATGTGTCTGTTTATAGGTCTTGTCCTTCGGACTTTAGGGATAGGTTTTTCCCTCGTGTTTCTTCTATTTCAAATTTTGATGTTAATACTCTTTTCCTGTCTTGATACAGATTTCAAGGATATGTCTGACACTGATCGCTTCAAGGTTTGTATTAATATTTTTTTTCCTTGATACGGATTTGAAGGATGTGTCTGACACTGATCGTGCCTAGATTTGTATTTTGTACATCTTGACTTTTTACTTTCATCCTACAACTTATAAAAGGAGTATAGATCACTACGTTTTTGTGTTGGCTGATGATTGGACTGAGATAGAGAGGTTTCCCTAGGGTAAGCTCATGTTTTCTTGGCCATTGGGCCAGTTGAAAAGAGGCCTCCAGGACCGAGACAGTGAGGCATATTGACTGTCTGGTTTTTTGCTAGTCTTCTAGGTGTGGTTGTGTGAATACATACCTATTTCTATAGGTAAGGTTTGTATTCGTACTCAAACTGGTATGCCTTGTATCGTTAACTTGAGCGCAACTGATTCTCCAAGGTATCCTGATCTGAACGCTAATTTCTTCTGTAATGCTGGTGTGAGTTCTTTTTTATTCTTGTTTTTTATTTCATAATGTTTTAGATTTTTGTGCTTGACAAATGTTTTATAGTTTTTCCAGGTTTTGGTTGAGAATATATTTCCAACTGAAGAGGAAACCGATCTTCTTTATATGGCTAGTCTTGAATTTATTATTCTTGCTCAACCAACAATTGAGATCCCAAATGAAGAGCAACCAAGGAAAGTTGTCGAAGCTATTTTTGATAGTGATGATGTTTTTTAAGATTCTTCTGACTTTGATTATTTTTTCGGACACTCCACTGGCTATTCAGCAATGTAGACGGCTGACTGTGAAGGTTGTTAAAAAACCTTCAGCACGGGGGAAACATGGCAGAGGTTCACCTTCTAAAGTCACTGCTGAAGGTGTTGGAGATAATGGCAAGAGGCCCAAATTTGAATTGGTTTATTCATCTGATTCCATATGCGTTCAAATGTTGTTTTTATGTTTTTTCAGTTATTTTTTGTTTATACTGTATTTGTTGTTACTTTATGTTTTATGTGTTCTGTTTTTGTGTTTACTTAGGTTGATTATACTGATGTCTTTGAAGAAAAGATTGATCAACTGCAATCTGAATTGGATTCTTTGAAGGCCGAGTTGTAAAGAGCTCGCGAAGCTGATGATGGCTGTTTGCAGTTTTGAAAACATGTTGCTGAAATGAAGTCAATGAAGTCTGTGACTGACTCTTTAAAAAGTGGTCTTCAATCTACTGCTGGTGATGGTCCTAGTACGTCATTGTAGTTTTCTTCATTAGAAGATGCGGTTATGGGTTTCAGAAACAAGTTTGATTCTTTTTCAAATGAGAGTAAGTCTTTACTATCTACGATTGTTGAAATTCAATCTGAGTTGAAGTCTGATGTTTTTGAGCTAAAGAGCCGTATGGCTTCTTTTGATGTCAATTTTTTTTCTGGTAAAATTGTTGTACTTGAAGAGGTAATGTTTCATATGAAATTCATATTTTCTGTTCATTTTTCCTTATTTTATTTTTTGGTTATTTTTTGTCGTTTTGTTGCTGTATTTCCTAATTGTTTTTCCCCCCATTTCAATTGATTATAGTGTTTGGATATAGACTGTGATGATGATGCCAAGGTTGGTGAGGGTGGTGAGGATAATGCTAAAGGTGGTGAGATAGTCTTGATTTGTTTTATTTTAAAATTGCTTTTTGTGATGTGTTTGTTAATTTCTTGTCTCTGTGACTATATTGAAGCATTTGAATAAGGTTGAGTTTGTTGAGGACGATGAGGTGGGTGATAAGAGTGATTGTGATGGTGTTAATGACGTTGTATTAATAATTATTTTTTCTTTTTCAATTGTTTTATGATATGCATTATTTATGTTTTTGTTTATTTGTGTTGAAATTGAAGGTGCTAGAGCAAGTTGATGTAATGGGGGTGGATTCTAAATGTTGGTTACCATGTTGAGGAGCCAGTGATGATGTAGGGATGAATTCTAAATGCTCTAATTATGATGGTAACCATGTTGAGGCTGCTTTTACTCCTAATTGTGGTAGTCCGTCTTTTGATTTGCTGCTTAGTTTGAGTCTAGTGAAACAACCAACTGTTTTAGTATATGTTAGTCCAGCATTTGAATATTTTTTATTCGTGATGATGAGTTTTTTCTCAAGAAGAAGTCTAGAGGCATGTTGATGCTGTGTTTGATGCTGCAACTAATTCATCTGTGCAGAAAATAGATAAGGAATTCTTGCGCTTTTAAAAAATATTTTAGTTTTTGTGTGAGTGTGTGTTTTTTTTGTTTTTTACTGTATAAATGAGTCTTTTTAGTTTAATTATATGCTCCTTTTATAAAATATTTTTTTTTATAGAATGATGCTGATATTCTTGCTGATGAGAATGTTCAAAGGCAGTTGGATACTATTGTTGCTTCTGCCTGTACTACTTCAATAGAGAAGAGGAAAGATGTAATTTTTTAAATTTTTATTTGCTTTGTTTTTGTTGTTTGTATGTGTTTTTGTTTTTATATTTTATCTACTATATTAATTATTTGTTTTTATATGCATATTACAATTGAACAGAATGTAAAGGATGTGTTATCATATTGGTGTCAGTTATCTATACCTTTAGAGATAAAGATTCAGGTGAGTATTTGTTTTGTATTGTTTGCTTGTCTGTTTTTATTTTGTTATTTTTTAGGGAAAAAACAAAATAATTAATTTTGCTGTTGCATAGATGAATATGTGCTGTGTACTAATACTATTGTTAATTTTAAATAGCATGACGTAGTACAAACTCTGTCCTCAAAAAAAGTTGTGATAGATGATGAAGAAGAAGTTGGTTTGAAGAGGCCACATAAGCCAGGGAAGCTATTGTTGTCCCCTTTTGTTTCAAATGATTTGTCATCTAGTGGAAAGGTTGAGAGTGATTGTGTCTGTTATGGTTTTATGATCTGTTTGTTATTTCTTATTATTTTGGTTATGACCTGAAATTTCCTATATTTGCAGAAAGAAATTTAGTCACAATAGTGATGATAAATCCACCTTTTGATTTCCATGTTACCACATTTAGCAGCAAGTCATAGTGGTATTTTTTTATTAATATTGGTAGTGATCTGAGTACTCAATTATATCTCTACTATTTATTATATTTTATAATCTTTGATTTGTTTTGTTATTGTTTTTATAAGTCACATTGTATGATCTAACAGTTGTTTTTCTTCTTTTATATCATTACAGTATATTGATGTCTGTTTCTACTTTCTGTGCTAGTTGGCAAAGCACAGTTTGAAGGTTGAGATGAGGGCTACAACTACTGATTCTATTTTTGTACATCTGATACACAAGGATTACTAAAAGTTTTTAGATGATCCATCATTAGTGAGTGCAAAACATCCACTCATTGACCATGTTAGGGGTGGGAAACTGGATCTTAGCACAAGTTGGGGAGATATTTATCACGCATTGTTTCCTGTACTTATGCAAACAAGTCCACATTAGATTTTGCTAGGTTTTGATATTCAAAAGCGTAGTATAATTGTCTACAATTCTAGTTCTTGAAGTTCATGCCGTAAAGAGACGCGAGAGCTGGTTGCAAGGTGTTGTCTTATTCAATGTCGTGTACTGGTTTTTAGGTTTTAGATAAGATTGGAGACAAGTCACATTTGACAGAGTTTGGTATGGAGTTCAAAGCAACCTACCCCAACAAAATAATGGGTATATTGTTGAGCATTTTAATTTATTTTGTTTGGTTATTTTTCAGTAATCATATGATGTTTTGATTTTGTTATTTTTATACTTATTTTGCAGTCATAATTGTGGGTTGTTTGTGAACAAGCATGTTGAGTATATGTTGTACAACCGCTTTCCTATGATGCCTAAGAAATTTAACTCAACAGCTGTTTAGTTGGATTTGGCTGTGAAGTTGTTTAGTTATGTGAAGTGATCAGTTGTTCTTAGTTGATTTTTGGTCTATTTTACTAGGTAGATAATTTCAGGATGATATTAAACATTTTAAGTAGTTTCATAGTGATGGTATTTTATTTGATCTGAATTGTAAACAAATTTTAGATTTATAAATTTGTTTTAGAATGATGTATATATATATGCTATTTCTTTTCTGATTTTTTGTTATGTTGTATTGATTGGTTGATTTGGTAATTAAGTTTTTGAGTTATGTTGTTATTTATTAGTATGTGATAGTATGTGCCAACTGTGTTTCAGTGTTTTGAGTAATATGTTTTTTATATGTAACTAATACAGTTGTGTGCAATTGAATTATACCAGTACAGTTTGTGACCTAGTGATATGAAACCTATTTGTTACAGCATTTGTTGTATGTGGCTATTACTGTAAATGAGCTGTTTGGAACTGAAAGGAAAAATGTAATTGATTGTTTTTTATTTGTGTTATTGGTGTATTGATGTGTTGTGATAGCGTGATGTCTTCTAGGTGCTAACTATCTTAATGTTTGTGGACTTTGTGCTAGTAGTATAACTATATGTTTTCTATAACTCTGTGTACAACTAATCTATTTTAGTAACAGTATGTGTTACGCGTGGTTGTGACTGCAAATGAAGTATTTTCAATTGAAAGGAAAAGATTATTCATTTATTGTTTGTTTGTGCTGTTGGTATGTTGATGTGTTGTGTTGTGTTGTACGTCAGGTGGTAATTGATTTGATGTTTGTGGAATGTGTGCTAGAAGTTGTATATGTAGTTTTTTTTCCAAACTTGACTTGTATGTGTTTGACTGAAATAAATGAAATTTGTAAGAGAATACCGTTCCTGTGACTCTGGCTGCAAACTGATATGTTTTCAAATAATAAAATGAAAAGTGTTTTATGTTTTGACAATAGTGTATGCTGTGTGTAGTTGTGGTTGCAAATGAGGTGTTTGCAACTGAAAGGAGATTATTCATTTATTGTTTGTTTGTGTTGTTGGTGTGTTGATTTGTTGTAGTGTTGTGATGTGTGTCAGGTTGTAATTGTTTTGATATTTTTGCTATGTGTGCTAGTAGTTTATATATGTTGTTTTTGTTTTTCCAAATTTGACTTGTATGCATATTGCTTAAAAATATGAAACATATTTGTAAACGAATATGTTTTGCGTGACTGTGACTGCAAACTGATCTGTTTTCAAATAAAAGAAAAAGTATTTTCATTGTCTTCTTTTATGTTCTTGTGTTTCTTGATCTGTTTTTTAGAGGCAATATATGTTGTTTGTGACTGTGACTGAAATTGAGGGGTTTGCAATTGAAAGAAAAAGTTTATTTGTTTATTTTTTTGTGTGTTTTTCGTGTGTTAATATGTCGTACTATTGTGATGTGTGTGAGGTTGTAATTGTTTTGATGTATATGGTTTGTTTGCTAGTAGTTGTATGTGTTTTTTCCCCCAAATGTGACTTACATGTATTTGATTTAAACACATAAAACATATTTGTAAGTTTGCAAATAAAATGAAAAGTGTTCTTATTTTCTTGTTCTGTTTTGGTAACATCTTATGTTGTATGTGCCTGTGGCTGTAAATGAGGTGTTTCCAACTAAAATAAGAAAAGTTGTTTTCATTTTTTTTTT
>CAVNYN010272773.1:0-24080 GCA_963692815.1 Nyctanthes arbor-tristis | reverse complement strand
CCCCCCCCCCCCCCCCCCCCCCCCCCCCCCCCCCCCCCCCCCCCCCCCCCCCCCCCCAAGAGAGATGATCAATAATTGATTTTTTAGTTATTTTGTTATTATTACTACTGAAGAGGTTAAGTGAATTTAATTAAGTCTAGTTGTCATTCATTTAATAGCCGGTCATATCACTAGACATATATGACTGTCTTATTGAAAACTCTCTCAGGAGAAGTCACAAATAGTGATTGTCCTGAATAGAGCTCTCTTAACGAGCGTGCTATATAACGAGATTCAAACGTGTCTTATCAACATCATAACCAGATGTTAACTGGTAATCTTCAAACATCCAAATCTGTTCCCCAGAATAAAAGAAAAAATTCAGATCTGGACAGCAGAACTCTAGGAGGACACAGTTAGGCAGAAGCAAAACCAGATGCTAAAGTCACTACCTAATGATTCTTTTACCCTTCTGCATAACAAATGGTGATACCAACCGGTTGTTGCTGCGTACCCGAGTGTGCTCGCGTTAAAGGGTGGCCGCTTTTGGACCAATCATGACAGAGTAGGTTCCCAAAATGGCCCAACCTTCCAACCAAATCCTCAACAGAACAGTATAGGCCAACATTCCTTCACTAGCACTCAAAATGTCTCAATCCCAATCATTAGTAAATGATATGAAAACACCAGCTCCCTTCAAATGCAAGATTTAGAACCCATGCAAAAGTAAATAAAATACATAAAAAATAATATTGTTGAAGTTCGCACTCCAAAAACCAGTCTATATAAGAGCCCTTCTTCAGTTTCATCTCTCAGAGAACAAGAATCACGAATTCTTAAACTTTAGTCGGTTCAGAGTTACTCAAGGTGATCAAAAGACAGATGAACCGAGTAATGGATCTCAAGAGTTCTCCAGATGCCAGGAATCATACAGCATTCAACCGTTCACCACTCAACCCCGCATATGTAAGAAAGAGTACGTCTGAGAAAAAGGAAGACATTGAAGATGTTTGCAGGAGCTTCGAGAAGTATCTGATTGAGATGATTGTCGAAGAGGGTAAAATGGGGGATTTGGCAGACATTGAAGAGCTTCTGTACTGCTGGAAGAACCTCACCAGCCCTGTTTTCATTGAACTAGTGTGCAGATTCTATGGGGAGCTATGCAAGGATATGTTTTCCACTACCAGCAGAGATGACTAGTGAGGCACCCAAGGGACTTTTATGCTAGAATTGGTTCAGTAGAAATGTGCTTGCTATTTTTCTCTTTGTAAAATGAATTCCGTAATAGAATTTACATTCAAACTCTGAATATGAACAAAATCCATAAATACAACGGAGCCCGGATTTTCAGAATGTTATCATAATATAAATAGAAAACAAAGATAGCCCTGTTTTGCATTGTGTTCCTTAGTGTTAGCAGCACAATGAACTTTTTCCTAGTCATAGACAAGTATTTGTGGCGCAGTGTTTCTTCTCATTGAAGCATATATCAAGATAACAGTGCATCGCATTCTCCTATGAAAATAAAATTTGGTTTCAAGAAAACGGCTAAGACTATTAATAAACCTTGACTGTATAAAATCCCAATGGATTGTTTCGTTAACTAGTTTTCAGTAATGTAATCAGATATCTAAAGGTACACCAAACAAGGACTATAATCACCAGTAATTGAAACTTTAAACTTAACTTTCAAGTAAAAAACAGCAAAGATATAATGGCTGCAAAGATTTACAATCAATATACAGGAGTCAATGTTCAGCAAAGTTTAGCACAAAATATTCCAGACACGTGCGAAATACTTGTAGCTACGATAAGCAAATAAACACCTTGCATCGTGAACAAGATGGCATTTAGATTGACAACACAGTAATATCACTCTTATTAATATAGAATATTCCGATAAAATTAAAGTACAGGATTTGAAAGAACTTCACCACGAGAGCAGTTTAAGAATTGACAGCCAGCTGCCAAGTCAAAATGCTATGAACAAATATACACAATTGAACACAAAAGCTTCAACCCACATCTTCAATTAACTGCTCCTCCTACAATGGGCCACTTGAAAATCCCAGTTTCGAGACATAGACTTTTGACTTGATTAGGCTCTCTCCTATTTTAAAACCTGGCAGGACATTGAACTCAACTTTGTACCTTCCATGACCTTTATCCAAGAGAGCCTTGTATTCCTTCAGCTCCTCCACAGATTCCATGTAAACGTCAGAGAACTCTCTTCCCCGCTTGACTACAAACATTTCAACTTTAGGCTCAATGGAAGCTGTAAATCCCAGCAAAAACCAAATACATCTAGCCATTTTGACAAATGCACGATAAAAGGGGGTATGTGGATGCATTCCATTAGCCACGAAAGTCCTATGGTCCAAATTTCCAAAGAACGATACTTCCATTTCGGGATGAACTACTAACAGATATTTTGTTCTGCAAAACTTAGCAAAACTAGATTGTGGATCTTTAATTAAAGCATCAATCGGATCGTCCAATTTCATGATACCATCTGCATCATAAGGTTGTGGCTGAAACCCATGAAAAATCCTCCGAGCAACATAAGCTTCAAATGCATACTTCTTATGGGATCTCTTGGCAAAGACAACAGAATTTTCTATTGCATTTGCAGCCTGATCTAGATCCCAATCAGAAACTTTCATCAAGGCAATTAAAGGCTTTGCAAAATCATGAATGGCCTTTCCAGCTGCCTTGACAATGTCCTCAAAGGAAGAGTGCGTAAAAGCCTTCATTCTCTTCTTTTCTTGCTCCAATACCTCTTCAGTCAACTCTTTGTTCCTTGTGACTAATTCCCGTAGTTGTTGCCGTAAATTAACCGCCTCATTTTCCCTCTCTCGCACTTTATACTTCAATTTCTCCAGAACCCTCTCTTGAACCTGAATTTCAGCTAGCAAAAGCGCAGAGCGAGCAGATACAGAATTTGCTTTCTTTAGTAGCTTCTCCTTGTAAGCCCTCTTAATCTTGCAAAGTGACTCCAGCTCGGACACAACCTCGTCATCAGCAGCTTTAATCTTTACAGGATTGTAAGGGATGTGAGCTTCCTGGAGCTTAACATATGCAGATCGGAAGAGCACAGAGTGCTAAACAATTTGGAAATCTCCACGTCCCCACACACATTCCCTTCTTTAAGTGTCTCAGTAGACTGCGGATCGATTTTCTCGGCATCAATCTCAGCCTCCTCAGTAGTAGCATCACTGCTGCTCTCTTCAGCTAATGATTGTGCAGTGTTGTGGAAAAACTGCTGATGGCTGTGACTATGGTACTGATTTTCAGATGTGTTAAGAACACCAACGGATCTAAATTTACACACTTTTGCAAACTTAGAAACAATATCCGAAATGTTTGAAGGCTGATTAAGGGGTTTAGATTTGCCTGAAAATTCCATTCCCTGACTATGTGATTCCAATCCCATCAAAATCAGACAAAACCCAAGATCTGATTTTCAAAGAGAATCTAACAGAAACAGGAATATTGGTTTATGGGAAAGCAGAAGCATGATTTCCGCTGAACATTGGCTTAAACAAATGGGTTTCCTAGGGTTTAGCTTTTAAGTAGCTCCGGAATATAAAGGCTCACAGTTCCATAAACACTCAACTCCAATAATAAAAACGATTAAATCTTTATCAACCCAAGCCAGCAGAAGCACAATAAAAGCCAACCACCACATGGAATCTACCTTTTTCAATTAAAAAACACCATAAACATTTCAAAATAAGCTGCAAGATTTACAAGATTCCAAGCCGAGAAAACGGAAAAGCTAAAAAAGACAACAAAACTTACTGCACAAAGCCTCAAGAGGACGCCCTTGAGCAGGAAAAGCGACGAAACAAGAACTTTTCCAAAAGGTGAGCAAAGGTCGAAAGAAAGAAGACAAGTTTACAGGGTTTCAACAAGTTGTTTGTGATATATCTCTGCAAACCCAGAACGACGTCGTTACGAAGGTGCCGACCTCGTGCTCTCTGACACAAACTGCATTCTGTATGCAGAAGTCACTGTTGAATGTGTGTATTTGTTTACCGTGAGTGCGTGTGAGAGGGGGAGAAATGAAAGGGAGACAAAAATGGGAAACAGGGATTAAAGAAATAGTTTTTGGGAAAAATGGAGAGGGAATCTGTGCTTTTGGGGTACTGTGAATCAGAGAGAGAGAGAGAGGGTGATGACTGATGAGTGTCTTTGAATTCTGGAAATTGGTCTTTCTTGTTGGAGGAAATGTGTACAATATGCGTGTGGGGTCTGTAGGCCGTTTCCGACACTGTTGGAGGCCCACAGATAGTGAGCGTTTAGTGATCCATCATCCAACTAGGCCTTGTTGAGCTTCCATTTTTTCTTTTTTCTTTTTTTTTTTTCGCAACACTTGATCATATCTTAAGTTCCAAAAATATACTGTGTTATTTGTCATTTTATTTATTTTATTTATTATTGTTTAATTAAATTTTACCACCCAACCCCTACTCCTGCCAGTCAAAATCCGGCCAACTGCCAGTAACTGGTCACGGGTAGTTGGAATCTGGTGATTGATCACCAGGTTGCTACAATCGGATTTCAGCCATTGAATTCTGGTGGCCGACCATCGGATTCCGGTGACTTTTTTTTCATTTTCTTTTTTTTCTTTTTTTGCACTTTTCCTCTCTCTCTCTCTCTCTCTCTCTCTCTCTCTCTCTCTCATATGACAAGGGAATTATAAGGTAAAGAAATCGAACCCTTGACTAAGGGTGTAGACAAAAAATAAATTTTTAAATTTTTAAAAATAAATCTTTTTAAATCTTTTATTTTTCCTTTTCTTTTTCCAGGGATGTTATCGGAATCTTCTTCTTTTTTTCATTTTTGTTTTTAATTTTTCCTGTGATAAATTTTTGACAAAGTTTACAACATGATAAATAATATTTTCACAATCAAAGATTTGTTACGCGTGTAATAAGTTATGTAATATGTGTAAGAAGTTATGTTATTTTTAACAAGCTATATTATTTGTGTAATAATATATGTTTTTCTGTCTAATAATATATATTATTAAACAATCAATATCCTAAAATACTATATGATCCTTATTGCAATGTATAACTTTCTTTGCTTATTGTACAATTAAAATTCTAATTTTGCCAGATGTCAGTTATTCCTATCGTCACTACAGTAATTGTTTCCCTTTTCTTTTATTTTCCCTTTTCCCCATGTTTTGACATGAAAACTCCTTTTTCTACAGTTCTCTCTTTTTCCCTTTTAGATCTCCTTCTTCCCTCTTCAAAAAATTTATCTAGGTTTTTTCTCTAAGAAATCAGACAGCAAAGATTTTTCCTTGGTTGTTTCTTTCACTAAAAGTCCCACGGTCTGGCTAGGTATATTGAATATTTGCTCTCTTTTTCTCGATTCCTTTTGTTTATTTGGGTATCAATTTTTTCTTGATTAAGCACCAATCTGAAACTTTTTATGCTGAAAATTGACATCTTAGAGAGGATGTTTCCAACTAGGAGTGGGCATTTTTCACTGAAAAACCAACCCGACTACCATCACTAGACCGAACCAAATCGGAACTGTCGGTTTTCCAGTACTGGTCGGGCGGTTTTTCCTCTAAGAAGAGCCGGTTCGGTTTACCAACCAGTTTTTAGTATAAAACCTACAAAAACCAAACTCAAACTGAGTATGACAAAAATGACCAGTGAACCGATAGGAAAACCGAGCTGAGCATGACAAAACCGAATTGGGGATGAAAAACCGACTGTGTATACTTGTCTTTTAATCCTTTTGGGTTAAAAAATGAAAAAAATACAACTTTAAATTTCAAATGGACTTAACTTTTACATACAGTGTCTAATTTTCGCCCATAATACCATTCTGGAAAGCTTCGCTGTGACGTATGATGGATGTTGAGCGTTTGAGGTTATTTAGAGGGTCAAAACTGTATTTTTCTATAATTTTGTCATTTTTTCATATTTTCATTATTTGCTCTGTAAGCCAGCCTACTAAGGGATTGTTGGCCCGTCTAGTTCCACAACAAAAACAGAAGCTTTGGCATTTAATTAAAAAAAAGAAGAGAAAATCTATTTAAAACCGCACCAAACCCACTCCTATTTCCAACAACGACAACTCCACTCAAGATGGGAATAGTTTGTTGCGACTTTCAAAAAAAAAGGTAGGTTTATATTTTTATTTTATTTTTTTCTGAAAATTTTCTTTCGGTTTGGAGTTTTGGAGCAGCTCAAGTTTGTCTTTGTTTTTTTAATTCCCAAGTCCGTCCCTCTTTTTTTGGGTTGCTCTTTTACTTCCCAGGCTTTGAAGGCTAGACTTTATTAAGTAAAGGAAAAAATTTAGTTTTAGAATTCTATTATTAATGTATATAATTTTTTGTGGGGTAAATTTGTTTTTTAAAGTTAGGTAAAAAAATTTTATGGTGGCTTACAAGTTTTAGTTTCAAGGGATTTGATTTTTTTTTTTTTGTCCTTAATAATTCATGTAGTGACATAATATGGTTGTGCTGTTTGTTGCCTCATGTGTTCCAATTTGTTCCAGAATGCTTAGTCAATAATTATAGTTTCTTTGATTACACAGTTGCTTCTATTGCTATTTTTTGCCACTTGTCCTGTCAATTATTGATGTGAGATATCCTGTGTAACATCCCCAGAGCTTTTAAATTCGAGATCAATAAACTTGGTCGTTTTGATAAGTTAAAATTTTGAGGGTTAAACTTATTCTGACTTAAGTGAAAGGAAGTGAAAGGACCTTGAGTAAATAAATCAAAGTACGGTGACTAAATTACAAGATGACACAAAATAGAAGGATTTCTTGAACAATAAACAAATATGCCATGTTTGGCCACATAATCCATTCAAGCAAATGGTCTTGAACGGGCCAGTGTCTTGATCCTATCGGCGAAACTCAAAAATAATAAAAAATTACTTAATCCTAACTATTATAAATAGGGTATAGCGGTCGTCAAGATTTCCTTAACCCCCAAACCATCCTCTCTCTAGCCCAAAACCCCCAAAAATTCGTCCATGACCATGGTGGGCCAGAAAATACCAATAAAAACTCACCAAAATACATATTTATCTTCTAAAAAGGGCTCATTGTCATATATAGATAGATCCTAACTCAAGAATTTAGCTTTAATTGAAAAATATCAAGGTTTTAATGGCACTTGTCTACTTGAAATTATTCGAAGAATCTTTGAGGTGAGTAGCACATATATTAGTTCTATCTCTTGGCTCTCTCTCTCTCTCTCTCTCTCTTAGAACACGAATTATATTTGGCCTTTGATGATTGACGTGCACTATTTTTTTGGATAAACCATTGTTTCTCATTCTTGGACATCGTTAGTGGCGCTGTCTACCCGTTTAGCCTCTACCCATTGACGTGCACTATTTTTTGGATAAACCATCTATGACTTGCTACGTGGTCTTAGTCATTTTGTATATTTATATCTGATGATTTACGGGTAGAGGCTAAACTAGTGATGTGCCCGAGCTTTGTATATGTCAACTTGTGATCTTTTTTGCATTGTTTTGCTTGGGCTGATACATGTATGTGATTTAGATTTCAATATGTGGCCAATGTTTCATTGTGTGTAGCCCGTAACACACTTAATTATCAGAGTGTATAGTGAAAGCGTCTCAATATTTTTGAATTGTAATTGTAAAGTCTCGCCTTCATATTTTGAATCGAGATCAAAATGCTTCTGCTACAAATATTATGAGAAAATAAGGCAATAAATTGGGGGTTGTGACATCTTAAGTTTAACTTGGTTGAATTAGTTGCTTTTTCTGGCTTTTCTTCTTTCTTTGAGTATATTTAAGATCTAAATTGAAAGTGTGGCTTACCTTAGTGCATGTGGACTTTCCATTCTCAAAAAGCTTCAATTTTCATTCCAAACTACAACAATCATCTTTTTCTACCAAAACCTAAAACGCTAAAGCTGTTTGCAGCAAAAGAAATGAACACAAAAATTCTGATTTTTATGTTTTTTGGCATTTTCTTTGGAGAATAAGAAGAATTGCTGGATTTTTATTTTTTTTCAGAATTTTTTTCCTTTTTTTTCTATGTAAGTTTATGTTTTCTTTGTTTGACTTGTGCACTCAGTTTGTTCCCGACGGTTGAAGATTTGTTCTTTACATTGAAGGGAAAAATATTGGTTATTTATTGCATATATTTTTATGGTGAACTTTTTGTAAATTGAGCTACATAAAATTTGGTTAATGACAATGTAACTGAAACATAAAATGGCTTCTAAGGTGTTCAGTTTTTGCCCTTTATTATGTAATGAGGCTGTACTATTTGTCACTACATTTTTGAAATGACTATAGCTTCTTTCATTACATAGTAGAATTTGGTTTCTCTCTTTAATATTTGCATCTTGTGGGGTCTTCATTAATATAGTTAAAAGTCAATTGGTAAAAGTTGAATTTTTTAAAAGTTGAATTTTTTTAAGTTTTAACATGGGCAGGAACATAGGTTGAGAAAAAGGGTTACCTTTGATCAATCGTAGGCGTGTTAAATTAATGAAAAATATAGAAGGATATTCTGATAATTCTATGAATTATTGAGAGAGTTGAGGAATGAGAAAATATTTTTAACTGAAAGGTGGCTAATCTATATAATTCTTGTGTGAAACTTTATATGTCATTTCCATCAGATTTACATTTAGATCCTTGCAAGAGACGTAAGGATTTGTCATTCAACATATTCAGTTACCTTGTTTGCAAGTGGGAAATCATCGTAAGGCAAATTATTTGTTATTGGAGGTCATGCTATTTTCCCTTGAAGTTAAAAATTAGCAATATTTCTTGAAATTGGGGCACTAAAATATTTTAATGCCGGTGTCCACATGATTCCAAAATGTCAAAGGGACACCAAAAGGTTGAACGGTAGACATATTAGTGCATAATTTGAAGGTCACATTTCATTAACATGGAAAATATGTTCTCTAGACATCTATCAGAATACTTTATGTATATCTTGCTTTCTCACGCTTCTGTTAAAGGTATCACTTTAACATCTTTGTAGTAGCAATTTGCCTTGAGTGAACATATCTAATTGTCAGTGTAATAATTTAATAAAATGTTGATTGAATACATGTGTGATAGATTAAAGAGTAAAGAAGGTAAATAAGCAAACACTGTATTAATGTAGTTCAAGAGAGCTCGACAATATGCATATATGAGAGTGTTGTTATTTCTTATGTTGTAAAGATATATGTTTAGATATATATTATTGATGGGCGATTGATTTCTTTTATATTGTTCTTTAGAGGATAATTAACCAATGAGACAAAAAATAAATTATTTTCACCTGCTTAAACTTCGTTACAAACCATGTTAGTTGACTAAAATGAATGATGGTGCAGATTTACTTATAATGTCTGAATTGGCTGCACAAGAGAAGATAGATAAACATGCCGAGCACCATTGAGAAGTATATGCTGAGAAGGGATTGATGAATGAATGTCAACAAGAGTCGCAGAAAGTTGGGTTTCATCTTTTGTGCAACAGTAGTTGTACTGCCAGATATAAGCGATGCTTGTTGACCCTTTGTAAAATATGTCCATCTATAAATATGTATGTATATATTTTTTATTTTTTGATATGACTCTATGTATGATGGCTGGTTATCAATCAAAAAAAAATCATCTTAGGTTTCAAAACTCATGGTTTGGATGTAGTAATTATCTTACTATATGTAAGTATAATCGCAAATTGTAGGTACTATGGCATAATCATATGCATAAAATAAGTTTGCTTCCTGATCTTCAAACACTGTGACAGAGAATTTTGAACTTATGTTTTAGTTATTTATTTTCATGCTTGCAACTTTGGAATCAAATCATATATCATCACTTGAAATATATGCGGAAGAATTGCATTTTATGTCAACCTTACAATAACAATAAATCAACTACGCTCATGTGAAAATATAAATACAATTATGACTTGCGTACGTGTAAGGCACGTAGCTGCACTAGTTATTTATTTAGCAAGCTAATGTATAACACATGACAAAATGGATAGAGAGAGAATTACACTAAAGATCGGGGTTGAAATTTGGGAATTTAGGAGTATCATCAGTTTTCGGCCATCCGAGGTTGTTTAGGAGTTCAAATTTACGATTTTTTGTTTTTCTATTTTTTTATTTTTTCTTTAATGTTTTTTACTATTGGGGTTTCTCTACAGCTATTTAGATATTGTTTAGACTTATTTTAATGATTCATTGTTAATAAAAATCTATGTTATTTGCATAACAAACTATGTTATTTGTCAAACACGTTATGTTATGTGCGTAACATGCTATGTTGTGCGAAACAAGCTATGTTATTTATGTAACAAGATTTGTTATGTGTCTAATAAGTCTTGTTATTTTTGTGACAAGATATGTTATATGTGTAATAATATATGTTATTAAACAATTTATATTATTTGTAAAACAATCTATGTTATTCGTTTAACATGTTATGTTAGTTGCATAACAACTTATACTAAAATAGTATAAAATCATCTATTATATGAATTAAAACATCAAACAATTGAAATTACAAGAATTTAAAAAGACAAATGATTAAAAATAAAAGAAAGAAATAAAAAAGGGAAATAAGGACAGGAAAAATAAAAAAAAATGTAAAGAGAAAAATAAAAAGAAAAAAATTCCAATTGATGGGGTCGCCTGAATCTGGCCAGCCGGTCGTCGGCGGCCGACAGGCAGGCAGGGGTGGGCTGGGGGTTTAGTGGAGGGTGTAAAGGATTAGGGAGGTGAGGTGGGTTATTAAAAAAAAGTACTAGTTATTTCATTCTGCATTGCATAGGATGATAATACCAGATAATATAAGTAATTTAAAAGGATTAAATATGATCATATAAAAAATATCTAAGCTATAATATTTTATCGTTTGTATGTGTGTAAAGAAAAACAATATAGGTCCTATCCGTAATACGATATCTTTTATTAATGGAGATAAAAAAAAATGGTTTACAAAAAAAATCCAAGGAAAATATTGAAGAAAATTTGCTAATACTAAAACCAATCTGGAAAACAATAAAACTTTTTTCCAATAATGATCTATTAGAGTTTTCAACTTTTTGAAAGCTCAAGACCTATAAGCTAAGGCCCTATTATGCATAACCCTTCTCCGAGTAGCTTAATATATGCATATATCTTCAATTTTTTCACTAAAGAACCAATGTAGGATTCTTTTTTTATGCCCAAAATCACATTTCCAGTGACTCTTAAAAGAGGAATAAAATTTCAACCTTTTTTTAAACGGTAAAGATCAAAAAATTATCAATCAAATATTTTACCCACATTATTGTAGGTAAAAATTAATTTATTTTAATTATTTAATAAAAACCGATCTGATGACCTTGAAGAGTTAACTTTTCAGTTCGATGGCCGGTCTGGTTTTCTAAATATTTGCAAATACTTAGAATCAATCCAAAGGGCAATGCATGAGTGTGAGATAAAGACTGATATTGTTCACTACTTCACAATAAAATTTTTTTAATAATAATCTATTAAAATTTTGAACTTTTTTGAAGCTTAAGGACGATAAGTTAAGACTATATTATACGTAATTCTTCTCTACATAGCTTAACATAGGCATATACCCTCAATTACTTTCACTAAATAACTAATGTGGGATTCCCTTTCTATGCCCTAAGTCACATCTTCAATGGCACTTAAACTATAATATTTAATCATTTATGTATATATAAAGAAAGACAATGTATGTACTACTCGTAATACGATTCTTTTTATTAATAAAAATAAAAAAAGTCTTTAAAAAACCTAGGGAAACAAATTTGTGAATACTAGAACCAATCTGGAAAATAATCTGACGATGTGAGATAAAGATAGATACGATTCAATAGTTCACAATAAACTTTTTTTTCAATAATGATCTATAAAATTTTATACTTTTTGAAAGTTCAAGACCCATAAGTGAAGATCTTATTATGCATAACCTTATTTTAAGTAGCTTATTATAGGTCTATATTCTTAACTCTTTTCACTAAATAACCAATGTAAGATTATCTTTCTATGTCCAAAGTCACGTTTTAAATGACTCTTAAAAAAGGAATAAAATTTTAACTTTTTTTTTTAAACGGCAAACATAAAAAAATTATAAAACTAATTATAGGTAAAATTTAATTTATTTCAAGTATTTATTTAAAACATGTCCAATGACCTTGAACTGTTAGCTTTTTTAGTTCGATGACCAGTTTGGTTTTCTAAATATTCGCGAAAATTAGAATCAATCTGTAAAACAATCCGAAAGTGTCAAATAAAGACGGATAAAACTGGTTCACAATAAATTTTTTTCAATAATGATCCATTAAAATTTTGAGCTTTTTGAATGCTCAAGGCCCATAAGTTAAGTCCCTGTTATGCATAACATTTTCCAAATAACTTAATATAAGCGTCTGTCTTATTTATTTTCACTACATAACCAATATGAGATTTCTTTTCTATACCTAAAGTCACATTTTCAATGACTCTTAGAAAAGGAGTAAAATTTCAACATTTTTAAAACAGTAATGAATAAAAAATTACAAAATCAAATGTCCCTTTTCTATATTATTTTAGGTAAAAATTAAATGGCCATTACTAACTTATAAAGAGAAATTATAATGATGTTAAATGAGTAGTGTAGATTTAATGAAAGTTTAAAATTTGTAGTAAGTGCGATTATAACGTGTTTTAAAAAAGAGAATCAAAAACACACTAAGTTATTTCAATTATTTAATTAAAATTGGTCCGATAACCTTCAATCGTTAGCTTTTCCAGTTCAATGATCGGTGTGGTTTTCTAAATATTTGCGAATACTATAATCAATCCAAGAAATATTCCAATGGTATAAGATAAAGACAGATAAGATTTACCAGCTCACAATAAAATTTTTTTTTACAATGATCTATTAAAATTTTAAACTTTTTAGAAGTTTAGACCTATAAGCAAAGGCCATATTATTTATAACCCTTCTCTAAGTAGTTTAAAACAGACATACATCCTCAATTTTTTCACTAAATAACCAATACGGGATTCTCTTTCTATACTCAAAGTCATATTTTCAATTGTCGTTAAACTATAGTATTTGATTGTTTATGTGTGTGTAAAAAAACAATATAGGTGCTACCCATAATACAATATCTTTCATTAATGAAGATAAAAAACGGTGTAAAAAAAACTAAGGACAACATTTAAGAAAATTTGAGAATACTGTAACCAATTCAGAAAACAATCCGACAGTGTGAGATAAAGACAAATACAGTTCACAGTAAACATTTTGTCAATAATGATCCATTAAAATTTTAAAATTTTTAGAAGTTTAAGGCCCATAAGCTAATGTCGTATTATACATAACTATTCTCGAGTAACTTACTATAGGCATACATCCTCAGTTGTGTTCACTAAATAACCAATGTGAGATTTTCTTTCTATACTCAAAGTCACATTTTCAATGACTCTTAAAAAATGAATAAAATTTCAACTTTTTTTTTTTTAAATGGTAAAGATCAAAAAACTATGAAATCGAATTTTTTTCACATTATTTTTGATAAAAATAATTTATTTCAATTATTTAATTAAAACTGGTCAGATGACCTTGAACCGTTAACTTTTTTAGTTCAATGACTATTCCGGTTTTTTTGAATATTTCTGAATACTGGATTCAATCTGATATACAATCGGACAGTATAAGATAAAGACGGATGCGGTTCATTAGTTCACAATAAACTTTTTTTCAATAATGATCTATTAAAATTTTGAATTTTTTGGAAACACAAAACCCATAAGCTAAGGCCCTATTTTGAATAACTCTTCTCCAAGTAACTTAATATAGACATGCATCCTTAATTCTTTTTACTAAATAACTAATGAGATTCTATTTCTATGCCAAAATTCATATTTTCAATGCACTTAAAAAAGAAATAAAATTTCAATATCGTTTCAAACGGTATAGATAAAAAAATTATAATATCTAATGTAATTTTTCCACATTATTTTAAGTAAAAAATAATTTATTTTAATTATTTAATTAAAATCAGTTCAATAAGTTTGAACTATTAGCTTTTCTGATTTGATGACTGGTCTGGTTTTTTAAACATTTGCAAATACTGGAATCAATTTGGAAAACAATTTGATAGTACGAGATAAAGACGGATATGGTTCACTGGTTTACAATAAACTTTTTTTAATTAATAGTCTATTAAAATTTTAAACTTTTTGAAAATTCAAGGCCAATAAGTTAAGACCTTATTTTGTATAACCCTTCTCCAATTAGCTTAATATATGCCTGCATTCTCAATTTTTTCACTAAATAACCAATGCGAGGATTCTCTTTCTTTGCCCAAAAGTTATATTTTCAATGGCTCTTAAAATAAGAATAAATTTTCTACATTATTTTAGGTAAAAATTAATTTATTTCAATTATTTAATTAAAATCGGTTGGATGACTTTGAACCGTTAGCTTTTTCGATTCGATGAATGGCCTGATTTTCTAAAAATCTGTGAATATTGAAATCTGTCCCAAAACTATTCCAACGGTGTGAGATAAAAACGGATACGGTTCATCGGTTCACAATAAACTTTTTTTTATTAATAGTTCATTAAAATTTGAAACTATTTGAAAACTCAAGGCCTATAAGTTAAGGCCTTATTATGCATAACCCTTTTCCAATTATCTTAATATAGACATATATTGTCAATTTTTTTCAGTAAATAACCAATGTGGGATTCCTTTTCTATACCCAAAGTCATATTTACAAAGGTTCTTAGAACAATAATAAAATTTCAACATTATTTTAGGTTAAAATTAATTTAATTTAATTTTGTTTTCAGTTATTTAATTAAAATCGATTCGACAACTTTGAAATGTTAGCTCTTCTAATTCAATGGCAGATTCGATTTTCTGAATATAGGCGAATATTGGAATCAATCTAGAAGCAATCTGACGGTGTGAGATAAATTGAAACTAAAAATTAAGAAAATTGATAGAAAATACATCTGGTCAAAATTAGAAGTGAAAAATTTAAATATAGGGTAGCAGAGATTTGAGAAAGTTCTTAGATAGAATAAGTTTTATTGAAAAAAGAACGAAAATGTGGACAAAGAAAGATAGATATTTTTAAATAAAATAAAATCTAATTTAGTGATTGAGATTGAAAATTAGAAAATATAGCGATAATAATAAGGTAAATCAAACATATCTATAAATAATATAAAAAATAAAATGAAAGGTAAAAATGGGAATCTATAAATTGCTAATAAATTAAAAAGATAAATAAAATTAAAAATTAAAAAGGAAATGAATGGTTAAGAGATTAGGAGATAAAATCAAAAGCCAAGATGAGATATACCAATTTAACGAGTGTTTTTAGGCGGGAAAAAGTGAAAGGGAAATTGTCCTACTTTCAAGTGTGCGTGTGTGTATATATATAGTTTATTGAAGAGAAAAAATAATACAAATGTTGAGAAAAATAAAAGGTAACATACCTTGTTACCTGCGTAACATAATATGTTACACAGTGTTTTCCAAATTCAAAACATTTACCAAGTATTTCAGAATAAACTAAAGTTAATTAGGTATATTCTCAAAAAGACCCCTTTTTTTTGTCTTGTGAAAATGAGTGATGAAAATTTGATGGATCTCATGAGACTGTATATTACCTTCGAAGATAGTGATGAATCTTATATAATCTTATTGGTGTATAAATATATTTTCTCAGGTATATCTTTTAAAATAGGATCTCCAGTATATCGGGTAGAGAGGTTATTATGATGTGATCTGCAACGAATTCCATATAAAATCTCTTTTTGAATCCACTTCAATTTTTGATGAATAGTCTATCAATCTGGGACTAAACAACCTTGGTTACTTTTATATGTAATTGTATTTTTGAGTTAAGTTTTCACTCTCACCGTAAAGCCTGATAAGCGACGGCAAGAGAAGTAGGGTGATATAACTAGCTAGAACAATTAATCAAACGTGAGAAGCATCAAATGGAGTGTCTTGAAGAGTTTTATCGATAACAAAAATAACTCATTTCACTAAAGACCATTCTCTTTGGCCATAAGTTCCATTTCTAAGCTAAAATCTCTTTCATTATTTTGCTTGAAGTACAATTACAATATTCATTATATTATAAGTACACAAAAAATATATCCTACAGAAATACAGTACAAAGAAATCAACAATAGAAACTCTATGCAGGCACTACAAACTACAGTAAAATATAAACAAACTCTCACATATGGAGAATCGAATCTGTGACCTCTACATATCAAGGTCTCAACCTTAGCCTCCTAAGAGTATCCGCATCGGTGTTATTAAATTTATCTATCTACATAAGCAAAACATTTCTTTTAAAAAGTTGTTATATCCTACATATGAAAGTTAAATTTAACAACTATTAAAGTATCACATTGGATGTGTTAAACAAAATCACTAAAATTCATTTAAGTCCAAATGGGCTCATTCTTGTCAAAAGTTATTGGTTAAAATTTATTTAATAATTCTTTTCAAAAGTATTAAATTCTAACATAATGTTTTTTTTTTTTTTGGAAGGGAAAAACTTAACTTTTATTAATCATACTCTCATAGAATCGTCCAATACATCAAGAGTAAGCTGCCTGTTAAGCCATTCAAGAGCTGAGTTCATAATACAAATATTGAGAGAATTCTAGCATATCTTGCCACTTCATGTGCTACCTTATTTGCTTGTCAGGAAGCAAAAGTAATAGTGAAGTTGTCATGCCCATGAAGAGATATTCGAATATCTTCAATAATTAGTCCAAACTCCATGGCATTGTCTTCATGTTTTTGGATTGTATCAACTACGTCCTTTGCATCTAGCTCAATTGTCACAACTTGATAGCCCAAGGATTGCTGCCACAAGATTGCCTTGCGAGCGCCAATGGCTTCAGCTTCTTTAACAGCCCATACTCCCTCAAACACTCGTGTGCAGCAAGCAAGAAAACCCCTGGTCTCGTTCCTCAATACCATGTCGATCCCAATACGCTAATCTACTTCAAATAAGGCAACACCTATATTGCATTTCATAGTACCGTTGCTTGCTTTCTGCCATCCAATTCTTCTTGGCCTCTGTTGAATTATTGAGTTACATTTCATCTTTACCTCCTTCCATTCCTTCAGATAGCTTAGGCCATGGTTCATCTTCTGCTTAGGACAAAAGCTTTGGCCGGTCCATAACTTCGAACTATGTTGCCTCCAAATTGACCACAAAGTAGCACAAACATTCTCCATCGTTGCCATTTCCTTTGTGCTCAAACAATGAAAAAACCACTCTTTAAAACTCCCTCAGGCTCCCAGATTCATGCTCAAGCCGATGTACCTCCAACATGCTGTAGCAAACTCACAGCACACCAAAGAATGAAGGGCAGTTTCCTCATGTATGCCACAGATAACTCATGAATTTGGTAATTGAATCGCTCTTTGCAGTAGCCTCTCTATTGTTGGTAGGCAATTCCGACAAGCTCTCCATAGAAACAATTGGATTTTTGGAGGTAGATGCAGTCGCCATAACCCTTTCCAATTGCCATCCTCTTGTGCAAGACCATAATCATCCTCCAATTCCAACGCTACTTGGTACCCCGATTTGACAAGGTAGTTTCCGTTCTTGCTAAAGTGCCACATCTATCTATCATTTGCAGTCCTATTTCATAAAGGAATTTTGCAGGTTTCTTGTATATCTCTAGGATCGAAGATTTCCCCCACAATTCAACATCCCATTCCTTCAACCCTGGGATAAACAACTCATTCACCTTAATGTTACTTAGCTCGGCAATTTCCGGAGTAGCAACTTTGAAATTAGCTTCATCACGTAGCCAAGGATCTCACTAGACATTGCCACTTCTCCCATCCCCCACTCTCCATTGACAGCCTTTAGCCAACAATGTTAAAATTATTGTTAAAATTAATAACTAATCAAAAAAGATACTTGTAGTGACTTTATTAACATCACTAATGTAGCTAATTTTTTGAGTTGTTAACTAATAGTTTTCTAACAATCTAATTTAATACTACCAATGTGGACCTATAACGTATCCTTATTGAGGTTTATATGTGTTTTTGCCCACACACCCTTATTTTAAAAGTTTTAAAGACCAAGTCACTCGATCAGTAATGTGCTAAAGGAAAGTAGGATGACTTTTATATTTCAGATGAAATGTAATGGAAAGCGAGGACATATTTTTTGTGGGTTTAGGATTTCAGATGGGCTTAGTTATCTAGGATATGGGCCAACATTTAATGTCTAGATTGACTGGGCTGCAGTAGACTATAACTGAGTGCAATTAATCTTTTTAGCTTCGGAGACTACAAGCAACCGTGCATAATGATAAGCACATGAGAACACAAGAAAAACATCACAATCAATGTTTTTGAGATCGGAATTTGTGAACGTCGTATTAAAGAAATGCTGCTCAGAGAGAGAGAGAGAGAGACTTTCCATAATTGGTCATAGACAAGAAGATGACAAATTATAGAAATTGCTTTCCATGTGCTAGTACAGACTTTGTTTTTGCCTTTCTCTTGCAACACAAGCGAGCAAAAATTTTTTGAGCTGCCCTCATGGCCATGTAGCCTTTCAAGTAGGGAAAAGTAGGTCCCTCTATTTTGTTCAAGCACTCGCCGAGTCGCCCACGCCAACGCCCACCAATTTCTCTCTTCCCCCCAACCCACCCCACTCCCATTCTGGCGACCGCTGGTCGCCAGAATACTACTGCGCGAGGGTTTGGCTGCGTGGGGTGGGGTGGGTGGGGTGGAGTGGGGGTTGGGCTGCTGATTTGAAAAAGGCACTCTTTATTTTTTTTTTATTTTTATTTATTTATTTATTTTTTAATCTATGGCATGTTACATGAGTATGAGAAGCAATATAACGACGTGATAAAAGTTTTGTACAAGGGAAAATTTTTTTTACAAGGGAGATTGTTTTCTTTAGTCTTTTCTAACAATTGTAATTTGACTTGTCCCACTTGAGATGTAAATGTTTGATCTTGGGAAGGTGCATTATAGATCCAAAAGCTTGGTGTTAAATTTTTGTAAATAGAGAATTCGTTACAAACTAATAACATCAACCGAGCTAAGTGCACATTCACAAGCATCAAAGATGGAATTTTAATTAACAAAACAATGCATGATACTTTGACCTTTCTCTTCTAATATCATATAATTATCGTACGTTTGTTAAAGCAGCAGCAAGCGCAATATGACTAGTCTAACGTGAAAATGAGAGTTCAATACATGACCAATATTAACTGCATGAAAATAATCATATTTGACATCAAACAAGGGTGCATCACGGTCCCAATGCCATTTACCTATGGTTATCATTTTTTTTTGGCTTTCAACGTATCTTCATCTACCTCTTTTGTTTGCTTTCTCGATCGCTTAATTTATATTCATATAAATTCATGTTCCCGGGTATGTTCTTGACGCAAACCCCACGTTGTTTCCGTTCCCGTCTCATGAGTATGTGCTCTATTGAATTTTTTTGAGTTAAAATTAATTCTGTTTTATATAAAAGGAATTGAACGACTCTGTCACTAGCCCATATCTTACGAAATGACAACCCACCATAATCTATGACCGTAAGAAATGATTTATCCCTTATCAAAACTTACTTCCTAGAAAAGAACGCTAAATTTTCATGGTGTTCAGAATTTCTAGCTGTGGTTCGTATATTCGAACAAGAATATTTTTCTGCCTCTACACATGGCTGTTGCCGGCTTGAAAGTTGAAAATTCCTACCTATTATTGACATTTTTGACACGGCAGATTGTAAAACACTTGCTGTCTTTCTCTTCCACTATCATTTTGTTACATGTGCCCAAACTTTATTTAAAAATAATAATAATAATAATAATAATTTTGCCGTCTCACATTCACATCACTGCCATTCACATATGAGGCGGGAAATCATTGAACAAGCCACATATGAATTGTCTAATGATCTCTCACTACATATGCATCTGGCTGAATAACCCTGTCATACGTATGATAGGAGATCATTTTTACGATGCATGCATTATAAACAAAGTAAAAAATGCCATATGTACAAATACACAACCAATTATTTTGGTCAAACACACCATCAAAATTCTTTTGGTGCAGAAGTCATATAGTTTTTAGAAGTTATTATACTAAGGGTAAATTTAACATATGGTCTCCAATCTTTGCTCATTATATCATTTGAGTTTTCATTCTTTTTTTTTTTTCAACGCTATATATCCTTAACTTTTTGCAAATCATACATAAGGTCTCTACTCCTATGAGAATGACCTTCATATCGCTTACTCTTTTTTTGACATCCCTTCCTCTTTAAATAAAAGTAAAAACTAAAAATTTAAAAGTTAACAAAAAGAAAAAAAAAAAAAAAAAGATTCTTCCTATCCTACTTACCCACCGCCACCCAAGTCGGCTATAAATGACAAATTTCAGTTGTCATTCTGACAATAAAAGAGTATGTCTCGTTGCTTGCTTCTCTGACTACTTACTTTCGTATATGTTTTTCCTAAAAAAGAAAAATGTTTGTAATATTTGTCATTTCTGGTACAAGTATGGGGACAATTATTTTTTATTTTCATTTTTTATTATTTTCACTAATTTTTTAGATTTTTTTATATTAAAAGGTAAAGGTATAAATGTCATAAAGTACGATACATCTACGACATAATAATACACCACGTTGAGCAATAGTCTCAATCATTTACACAATGAAAAAAATGGTTTTATAGAAATGAATGAAAGAAGTGACCTCATTATTTTCTTTATTTATGAATTAGCAATATATATTATTACGAAGTGATTCATTTTTGGAGCGCATAAGTATGGGCTCTTATATTGGAAAGCATGGGCAACATCTATTTTTTTTCTTTTTTTTTTTAAATTTTAATTTTGAAAGAGATTATATTATATATAACATAATATCATAATTTTGATCACCTACTCCCAGTATGCAATATAAAAACTACATTTTGGAATACTGTCATGTGACACAATCTACTTTTCAAAAATTAGATATTGTCACATAGTTGCACTTACCTAGCAGTGGCAATGTAAAAACTACACCTACATCGATAACTTGCTCAATGTAAAAATGACAATGATGTGAATGTGAGACAACATCGACATATAAAAAACATGCATGGAAAATTGTAACAATTTATCAAAATATCTTTAGTATTATATATATATATATTGTTATTTAATCTTTACCTACCTTGATAAAAAGCTCTAATTCTACGACTATGTGCATGTATACCACATGACTACATACATAATGCTATGAACAAACATTTCAAATACACCCAGGAAAGGTCTAAAACATAATAAATAACAAAATGAAGGACATAATATGATGTGCAAAAATACCGGCCCATAATATTGTATACGAGATGATGGATAAGAAAACAAATTAGGGTCCATTCTATCTCTTTAGCACCACCATCCAGTAGTAAGATCAAATATCACACCCATAGTAGGAAAAATTCATGTTTAATGATAACTGTGAAACAATCTATTTTTTCACAATTAGTAGTGCAACATTTTATGTGCCTTGTAAAGCTGATTTTAAATGGACCAATTTTACTAAAAAATTCCATTATTTTTCTTCAAAGTTCACTATGCACCCACAGCAATATCATCCTAAGAATCCACGGACACCAAATTAATTCTGGTTTCAATAATTTTTTGTCACCTTCTTCTTGTCTTTGGAATCTAACGATAAGTTATGGACGTGGGACGATATCGATCGAAATAATTGAATTGCCTCATTTACGGGTAAAGATGTGGGCTTTTCATGATTTCTAAAATTGATAAAAAAAAAAAATAATAATAAGTTTGGCTTGCCCAGTATGAACAATTTATAAACTAAATAAATAAATTCTTGTTGTATATATTTGATTGTATTAATTAATTTTTCCCATTACAAGTCATTCCTTGATATTGAAATTTGAATTTGCCCTTTTCATTTGTCATTTTCTACATATGTAAGTTCCTCCATTTTGTTCGTTTTCAATTAAAAGATGATGTGATAGGGAGATATCATTCATTTAAAGCAATAAAAATAATACTGGAAAATAAAGCGACTCCTTTAAGTCTTGTTCTACCTCCATATACACGCAAGCTATTTAGCTAAATCCATGCTTGACTAATCTTAAATAAAACTTTTTATATTTTAAAAAATAGGTTTTGTATATCATTTAGGGTTAATTTCAAAAATGGTCCCCCAACCTTTACACTCTATATCAATTGGGTCCCCTACCTTTTTTCAGTGCGATGAGTCTCCAACATTTTATAAATTCACTCATAAGATTCTTTATAATATTTTTGTCCATACTTTTTATATAAAAACAAAAAATTTTAAAAAGGTAGTCAAAGTAACAAAAATTAAAAGAAAATAAAAATTTCCCTACCTACCTAGACAACTATCCATTCTATCCCAATGTTCAACATGACCGAAAATGATAATTATCTACACAATTTTCCTCCTTTATTTTTTTCTTGTAATTTCTGACAGCAACAAGAAAAACAAGTGACAAAATTGTAGGTCTCCTCTTTTGCTACTAAAAATGACTACCAGAATTTTGTCATTACATTGAGCTAGAATGTGGGTAGGTAACTAGGTAGGTATGGTGGAAAGAAATTATTTTCTTTTTTCCTTTTTTATTATTTTTATTTTAAAAATAAAAATAATTAAAACAAAAAATAGAAAAAAGAAAATTTTCTTTTCACCCTACCTACTAGTTATCCACCTATATTTCAACCCAAAGTAAATACCAAATTCTGATAGTCATTTCTAGTAGTAAAATAGGAGACCCATAATTTTGCTTCTGGTTCATCCCACTGTTATCATAAATGACAAGAAAAATTATAAATGTTTCCCCAAGAAAGAAAATAGTGCAGGTATTTTTCATTTTTTGTCATGTTAAGAATATAGGTAGAATGGATAGTTAGTTAGGTTTCTTTTTTATTTTCATTATTTTTACTAGTTTTAAAATTTTTTGTTTTATTTAAAAAGTACAAGTAAATATGTCATAAAGGATCTTATGAGTGAATTTATAAAAGGTTGGGGACTTATGGCATTCAAAAAATAATAATAATAATAATTAGAGACCACTTATAAAAAGTGCAAAGGTTGGGAGGACATTTGTGACATTAACCCTACCATTTATATAAGTTAACTTGTCAAAATAATCAGCTTTCAATTATAATTCACATAATGATGCTGCATTCAAACATACACGTTTAGAAACAAACAGTACATAACAACAACAATTAAAAGAGAAGAACATGATCGAAGCTCATTAAATATTTTTTTGACAAAGTTCCAACAAAATAAAGAGGCAAATAGTAAAGCATAACATCACTATATATTTCCTATTTATGGGGTGCAATAGTAGTGTATGTACATATTCATAAAATGGAAGTATGGAACTATATAATAAGTAAAGTGTTCATCTTGAAGAAATAAATTATTTATATTTGAAAGAGGAGCTTGGGAAAAAGGAGAAAAGTAAAGAGCAGCACTGGCAAAGTGTGTGGGAGTTGTTGGGTTTTAAGTTACTGGGTTTGGGAATTGTGGAAGACAGTTGAAAAAAAGCCTGTTAGAGAATCTGTGCTCCAAACATAGCAACTCAAATGAACTGACCAAACCATCATCTCTCTATATGTTTGGCTCTGCAGCCTACTCAGATTGCACATTTGTACTTTAAATTCTGTTCCTGCCTTGAATTTCTTCTTGCATGGGGCAGTCTGGCTGTGGTTGAACTCAGAGAAAAAAAACCCCTATTTTTCTTCTTTCTGATCTTTTGGTTTACTGGGAGCAGAGATTACAAGAAAAGGAGTCTATGGGGGAGAAAAAATTTCCTCTTAAGTTTCTTATATTTTTCTGCTGCTGCTGCTGCTTCTTTTCCTATCTGTCTGGAATTCAGATTGCCAGAAACCCAGAAACCCCTTCAGGTAAATTATATATATTAATTCACGGTTCTTGAATCCTCATTTAAACACACATTTTTAGCAGCTCCACAATCAAAATTTCTTTATTAATTTAAAAGATTGGTTCCCCCTTTCTTTTTGTCTCTTT
>CAVNYN010272768.1:0-28886 GCA_963692815.1 Nyctanthes arbor-tristis | reverse complement strand
ATAAACAAATAAATTTATCAATGAATAAATATCTATTAATTTATAAAGTATTTTAAAATTATATATAATTATACAATTGTCAACAATGTTATAAAAAATGTAAGAACATTGAGATGATACCTTATACTCTCTTGAATGAATATATTTTCGTACTTGAATGAATATATTTTCATACTTAAGTCCAAAACTTTTAGGTGCAAAGAATAAAGATGAGTTTATTTAGGTGCAAAGAAAAACAATAAATTTTAATTAATTTTTATATATACAACAAAAAACATTTTCTAAAAATTAATTTTTATATTGTTAAGAATGCTTCAAAAAGTAACGAAAGGAAAAAAATTGTCAAGTAGAAAAATTTTTAGTTTTATATTGTTAAGAATTTTTATGAAGGGCAATTTTCACTCTTGGTCCCAATCTTTCAACTTTATATCAATTTTGTCCTCATTTTTGGGTCTACTGGGCCCCCAATCTTTTATTTATTATCGCATTATATTCCAAACATCACTTTTTATCCCCAAGCTTTCAATTTTCACCATTAAACCCTCCCAATATGATTATTATACCCTTAATTCTTTATTTCCACTATAGGTTCTCAGCCTTTCAATTTTTATATAATTTTTTCTGATCATTTTTATGGGCATATAGGACCCCTTAACATTTCATTTATTGTCGCTTACGTCCCTAATAAGACCTTCTGTCCATAATATTTTAATTACTAATGTTAATTCATATTAAAATTACAATTATACCCTTAATTATTAAGTAAAAATAAAAAATAAAATCAATATAAAATAAGTACCCTAGATTTTCTAGCCTATGTAGTGATTAAAAAAACTCTATCGACACCAAACTTGATGGATACCTAATCTACATAAAAAAAGTGTCTAATTCGAGAGTAACTGCAATAGGTCAGATCAGGTTTTTCGATTGATCACATATTCGTAGCGGAAATCGATCAGGGTAGACCTACAAAAAATCATTTTCAATTTGTAAAAAACGAAACCGTATCTTAATGCGTAATTCTAATTTTTTGTGGATCACAATTAGTGGATAGATCGGGTTGAGGCGGATAACAAATCAGCTGAAATTAGGGTGAAATTTGTAAAGAGAGACAAGAAATTAAATTAGAATTAAAGTATTAAGGTTATGTTTATTTTTTATAAATCAAAAATCAATTTTTTTAGGCAGATCTACCTGATCTGTACGCGCCATGTGATTTGTGGTAGATCAAAAAAGCGGTATCTGATTTGTCACGCTGATATTTAGATCGACAACATTCTTCAACTCGAATTTGATATTCTTCAAGATTGTCATAGACCGAGTTTTTTTTTATTATCATTATTTTTGAATGTTGTTATTAGGTTGTGTTAAAGTGGGTTAAAGTTGGCGGACTTCTTATTTTATATTGTTCTTTATCTTTTACTTAAATAATTAATGGTATGATGAGAATTTTAATAGATATTGAAGTAAAAATTAAAATATTAGGTATGGAAAGTATTAATGGAGATATGACACAAAAAAAAAAAATGAAATGTTGGGGCTTCTATCCACCTAAAAAATGATTGGGACAAAATCGTATAAAAATTAAAAGGTTGGAGACCGATGGAAAAAATAAAGAATTAAGAGTATAATAGTCATTCTGATTATGGTCAAATGTGAAAATTGAAAGGCTAGAGATGAAAAGTAATATCGGGGACATAATACGATAATATATAAAATGTTGGGAGACTTAGCATGTCCATAAAAGAATAGAGACAAAATTGAGCCGAAAGGTTAGAGATTTAGAGTGAAAATTACCATTTTTTAAATGCAAAAGTAGTCATTATTCAATTGGGGCATTGAAGAATACACATTCCTCTATAAGTGTGTAAAAAAAAAAAGAAGGAAGTGGAGGTTTATATCCATTTTCAAGTACTCAATCCTTTCAATTGATTGCCATTGTGAGAAGATGATATAAGGATGGCAATTTATGTTCCAAAACCCGAAACACACAGGTACCAGGCCCCAACAGGGGGAGGGGGTAATAATGGAACATGTATACGGTGAAAGTGTCCGCATTGGAAGCCTAACAGGGCGGGTGTGAGACGTGGTTGGTAGAAACGGGACGGAGTACGGGGGAGGTGTACCCAGAGCCATTCTGTTGATGTTCTAACATTTGTGTTATTATGCATGTTATGTTATGAGATTATTACTAATTTAGTACATTGATCTAAGTTGAGCTAAATAATCTATATCAATATATATATATATATATCTAAATCAAAAGAAGTCTAACCATGTTTTCCTGCCTAAGCTGCTGATGTCATTATCAAACTCTCTCAATTTAGCAAACTGTGCTTTCTTTAGTCTCCAAAATCAAGCCATTGAGGTAAAAATTTGAGTAAATAACATTTTGAATGTCTCATTTTCCTTGACTGTCAAGTTGTTAATTATGGTCTTCCTTTCCCTTCCACATTGATTTACATCTCCTCTATTGATTTTTTTAATCTCTTTTTGAGTTTGGTAAATCAAAAATTTGTTAGAAGGTATGGATATGTAGCATTAAATTAAAGGGTGACATTTCATTTGTTCTTTTTTGATTTGGGGCATAAGTATGTTGAATTTCATATATCTGCAGAATTTATAGACTATGCATATGACGATGATATAATGCAATTTAACCAAATTACATTGAAACCCAAACAATCGTGTAGAGATTAAATAGAGAACTGGAACTCCTAAATATGTACAAATTTATATAAACTCAAATAACTAAAGGTCGTCAATAAACTATTTATCCAAGTTACAACATCGAATTCTGTTTTCTATTCTTTTTTTCTGTCTTTGTTCTTTTTTCCGTTTCTCTATTTTAGGTTTGATCATTGGCTACCTAACTAGAAAATGAAACAATTGAATGTAAATGACACTCATAAAAGAAAATGTAGCTGGGATAATTTCAAATTGCATCTATTGGTGTTGTCCGTTTTCACTTCATTTTTAAATTATTATTCATTAGGAGACTGATGAAGCTCAACATTTAAAATCTAAGAGGTATATATGTATGTTGTAATGAGAGTTGTGGACAACGAAGCTCGTATTAAGTGTAACATTGTGGTTAATGTTCGTAGAGTGCATAGGCCCATTCACCTATGTTGAAGTTGTAATATTTCCATCTATAGAATATTTCATTTGTACATGTATCTATGTCGAATATATATAAGCTACGAATAATTTTGGTTGAAAATTGAATTCCTCATTCAACTTTTTATTGAATAAACGTTCGATTCATCATAAATAGAACACATTACCTTAAATATTTATCCACAAGCTGATCTTCTGTGAATGCAATATTTTGCTAATAATATTACGTGAAATTTAATATTAATAATATTAAGTAATCAACACTATAAAAAATTAATTACATCAACATTTTATCACTGATAGCACCTAAGGTGTACATGTTGAGGACTGTTAATAAATTTATACATAATTAATTGAACTTTCTTGATTTTTCAAGTATCTAATTTAATCTATTTGAATAATGATCCCCCATTATTATATGTCATAATCCTATTCGTATCGTGCTGTGGATTTTTTTATGTATCATTTGAACGAGTTTTGTTTTGACACAAGATCATTCCATCTTGAGAAAGTATGAATTTATTGTTCTTGGAATCAAATTTTACTCCTCCTACATTACTATGTTTTGATGTCTTAAGATCCCTAATCCCTTCTTTCTTTTATAGATTCTTAGCTGGATATGCGGCTGTGAATGTATTGAATATTGAGGGTAGACGTCTTCCACTGAGGTATATGTACAAGAAGAAAGAAGATTTGAAATGGAACGCTAATTATTATGTGAATTATGGAATGAATAAAGATTGTCTTTTTAATATACGTATATTAGATTGATACTAATATTGATGCTATTTCTTTCATTGGTACATACATTTTGTTTTTACATTTTTTTTATAATATGTTCAACTATTTTACATTCATTAAAAAACTTTCACGTAGTTAAATTTTAAAAGTTTTTTTCTACCCGTACATCGCACAGTTGTTATACTAGTATTAAAAAATGAGAGGAGCTACGGTACAGCTTGACCGCAATTTTCCAAACTGTTTTGTTATAAGTGGGTATATTTTAGTCATTTGTCTTATTTCATTGGTAACTAATGCTGTAAAGACTACTTTTTCCCCTTTTTATCTATCTATTTTTTATTATTAATTGATTCTTTCCTTTCTTCTAAGACTTCTCCCTCCTCTCATCGAAGAATCTTTATGCGATCTACTCTTCTTTCAAAACTTTTTGATTTACCTTATCTTCTAATTTCTCATTGTGAATTTCCTAAAAAGTTATTATAACTTCGACTACTATAATCTGAATACGATATTATAAGTTCGACTTACACAATTCTTCCCGTGCACCGTATGAGTGATAATCTAGTTTTTTTTGTATAAGTGAAATTATATACTTACTGAGCATTCATTAATCGTAACTTTTCTATTCTAGACCACCAAAAATGAAACTTAATAGCTCTGTAGAGAAAAGGTCGAAAATGTTCAAAAACTTTTCAGAAGTTTGTAACAAAACATTCAATTACATGTGGCTTGTATCAACACTCGCCACGTGTATTTCAAATCCACATAAGTCATATAAGAAGGTAAAAAATTTCAGTACTCTAAGAGTACAATATACTAGTATATTCCAAGCCAATGAAAAGCCCACACATGGGATCTTAGGTCTTATTTTTGGGAATCTTAAATTCATATGTAAGTTGATTATTGATCTAAGTATCATATTAAGATACTTTTAGAGTACTAGATATTTTCTCTACAGGATGATTGGTTTTGTAACAAATTCAGAGTTTTTTGAACATTGTTCAAGAAAAGGTTAGGGATGAAACTTTAAATAAATCCAAATGTTGTACACCTGTTCTATAATTTACCGGAAAATTTACACAATAAACTCCCGAAGAGGATGGCTCACCTCTCTCTCTCTCTCTCTCTCTCTCGACGCAATGTCGTCAGCATTATTCCCAAATATGAAATATTCCGATAGCTTATCGGTCGTCGGAATCTCAATCTGCACCGCCGTAGTGTGTGAAGCCATCTCCTGGCTGTTAATCTACCGCACTTCTTCCTACAAATCTCTCAAATCCACCATCGACAAGGCCTCGAAGAAACTCGAAACTATGAAAATGACCGATGCCAATACTGCTGCAATTATCAAGAAATCCAAAACCAAGAAAATCGACCGTTTTGAAACCTCCCTGAAGGAATCGAGTCGGGACCTCTCTATGTTCAAATTCAAGTCTGGTGGGGTAGTTGCGCTGGTTCTGTTCATGGTTTTTGGTTTACTTAACAGCCTTTTTGAGGGCAAGCCTGTGGCGAAAATTCCATTTGTACCCATAAAGTTAGTGCAGAAGATGAGCCATAGGGGTTTACCGGGGGATGATATGACGGATTGTTCCATGGCGTTTTTGTACTTTCTGTGCTCGATTAGTATAAGGACTAATCTGCAGAAGTTCCTGGGCTTCTCGCCGCCACGTGGGGCCGCCGGCGCCGGGCTCTTCCCCATGCCAGATCCTAAATCCAGTTGATTTATGGGTTGATTGATTTGCCACTTGGCGGTATTGGTTTTTGTTTTTACGTTTAGATCTGAGACTAATAAATTCGATTGTGGGAAAGGCGAATAATTATCCTAAGTTATTGTAGAATTTTCAATTATTGATGCAACATTTCTTATAGTTTAACTCTGTGGTTGTTACTGCGGTTTTTTTAAACAACTAAAGGATCATGTTAACTCATAATTGTGTGTTTAAGCACGTAATTTGTGATATTTATTGAATCGTGCAAATTTTTAATCAAGTTCGAGATTGTCTATGATTTCAGGAATGGTATTCTTATGATCATTCTTAGTTTCTGCAGTAATTTGGACATCATTGTGGGCTTTCATGCTTTCCATTCATGGAGTAATGTGTAATCCATTTCTGTATTTGCAATTAGTGGAGTGGTTTGTAGGTTATATATAAGATTTCATTCATCATATTTATGGAGGTGATATTAGGAATATAACCTTGAATCGTTGATGGTCTGTTGGCAAAATTATGTTGTTTTATTTGGATCTCTAATTACCTGTTATATCTACAAGTAATTTCTGCACAATTAATATGATTTAATTTTATGCCTTATCTGGAGTTTATTAGGATTTTGTGCTGGTCCACTATATAAGTCTCGAGTTCACGTAGGCATTACACGAACTTCTGCTCTTAATCTGAGTGACAGGTTGATGTAATTATATGCTTGCCTTATACGGCCTGCTACATGTTCCTATTGAGAACATAACATGTCTGCCAGTGCAAACAAGCTGACATCTGTAGTCTTTAGAAGTTATGCTAGTCAAAGTTAACTTTGAGGATCATGTTTGTTAAGGAGACTGAAAAGTAAGTTAGCTTGCTTACTTTTGAGCTAAACCAAACATCCTCTTAAACTCCAATTTTCTCTCTCAGTTATGCATTTTGAGCTCTCTCCATGTGCTACTGAATATGTTATGTGCTTGGCCTACAACTCTTTTTGTTTTTAACATATTTAGTTTTTCCTCGTCCAAATCTATACTATATTGTTTGATACTCATTATTTTTCCCATTATAATTTCGCCTACCACTGATTTGACCACTGATTTGACAACTATTCAACTATCACCACACATTTCAAACTTCAATTTAATCCCCACCACTCATTTCAACTTATTATAATTTCCCATTATAATTTGACTCCCATAATGAGAATCAAAGAAGCACTTATCCATAGTTTTTCTGTTGAGGAATTGAATTTGATCAAATTGCTTTGGATGTTAGTGTGGATTTTGCTAGTCTATGAGAACGAATATTCTATGTGATGGCACCAATAGGGGATTGGATAAGTCTTGTGTTTCATTCCATTAAATGGTGCTAGAGTCTTTGTAACTCTCTCTCTCTCTCTCACACACACACACACGCACACACGCACACGCACACAAACTCACACTTTTTCCCCCTTTCTCTATTTGACTGCAAATAAAGCAAGTTCATTTCTTGGATTATTTAGAAAATAAACTTAAATTATGTCAGAGTAGTTATGAGTGCAGGGCATGCTTGCTGTTATAGATGGATCATGGATATAATGAGGTTATTGTGCATGTTTTCAGCCTTGAAATGGGCAAAGATTTATTTTGGATGTGTTATGCTATACTACTCGTGATAAATTGTTAAATTTGTATTGGGTATTCCCATATACTTACCGTTGGTTCATGTTGAATTTCTTGCTGGTATTCTTCTTCTATCCCTGTCATTGATCATACATGCTCCGATAGTTGGAACATGACATATTTCAAGGGATTTCTGGGTCTAAACTCAGAAGATTATATGTGGAAACGAGTCAAGTAAAGATTGATGGCTCATTCAAATTGTATGCGATGATGGGGGAAGGTGGTGCAAGGAGTTGAGACTAATGACACATCTTTTCATACTCTTTTGTCTAATATTACAACCTGCGGATACATGTTCCTAGTTTCATTCATTACAGTTGGGTGATTTTGGCAACAACAAACTAAACCTCTTTCTCAGTGCTCACTCAGTCTCTGAGTTGGCTAGAAAATTTCTAAACAGACTAAATCCTCTGAGGCTTTGAGCATCTCCAAACAATACCTCAATTTCATTTGTGCAAGATCTCGAATTCTTGTGAGGGGAGTAGAGGACTCAGTAATCTCTAATCTCAGGGATTCTTGGATTAAAGCCCCTTAGTTTTTTTTCTTTCTGGGTGAATATTTCTTTCCTTTGTGGTTTTACTTGATTTCATGTTCACCTCGAAGTCTGAAAGACTACACTCTGAAATATTTGTGATTCTTTATTTGTTTATTTTTCTTTTTGGGGATACTTATACCACTCATTCTCTGTAAATACATTGTATCATATATCATATGTTCATTGGCTTGGTATATGCTATGCATGATTTAGTTACTGTAACCATATCCTGAAACATTCTGCATTACCAACATTTACAGTGAATTTAATGGGAAGAAGGATTCAGTTTTCTGAAATACTACATTAGCATGTTGGCAAATTTTAGAACATGCCTGAGTATGTTAAAGCGTTTTATGAGCTTTTCTATGAGTTTTTTGCTCTTTATGTTCGAGAAAGCTGGCGTATGCTGCAATTAAGCTAGGAAAAATTGGTCTGATCACTTAGTCGTGTTGTACACTTTGTACCCTTGCAGCAGCATTACTTGGGCTTGAAAAAGCAGAGTTTCGTCTAGACTCTGTTTTGGTTAATATGCTCTTTAGAACCTTTCTATTTGTTTCATTTTATTCATTCATTCAAGGGTATAATGTTTTGAAAGAAGATTGCTATGTAGTAACACTGGTTCAATTTATTAAGAGCACGTCCTAAACTGATTTAAGTAGTAGTGGCACTAAACGATTGAACCACAAGTTCCTTCTGTGTGCGTGTGTGTCTGTAAGTCTCGTGGTGACGTTTGTAATTTCACCATCTGGTGATGGTGAGGAAACAAGATTTTTTTCTCATTAAATTTGGTGTAGCAACTCTTTGGCCATGAGACTCCTGTCATTTCCGGCAACAAAGGTTAACTATCAGTTGGGGATGGAATTCCTTTTTTATCCTCTCTCCCTTTAAAACTTTTTGTTTTTCATTTAAGAAGATAAGAGTATAAAGGTAATTTTAGTATGATTTAAAAAAAGTTTTGGACGAAAATCGTCAATAGGGACCTAACCAAGGAGGCTTGTCCTAGTGGTAAATGCATCATATATTGCTGCTCTCAAGTTTAGTTGACATTTTCTTATTGGATATTGAATAGATTGATGTATCAATCCTCCAATATGAAAATGTCAATTAAATTAGAAACTACTCTCTAATATAAATAAATAACACTACTCTTTGAAGTACCATATATTATCTCAAAAGTCTATCAAAATAGTCATTTTTTTTAAACTACACTACATCTCTCTTATCTACATTATTAAAAGATGTACTTTACTTTTCACTATTCATAGTTTGAGAGTTCTTTTCCTTTTTCCCCCTTTTTTATTTTTAGTTTTTTATTTTTGTGTTTTGTGATTTGTGGTTTGTTTCTTTCTTTCTTCATGCTTAAAGAGTTTTTACTTATTTTTCATCATTTTGATTTTTGATAATTATGATATTATTTTGTAATAAACTAAAATTCATGATGTGGCGAAATGTGGTAGGGACATATTACAGTAACAGAAAGAGGCACTTTACTTTTCACTATTTATAGTTTGGTAGTTTTTTTCCTTTTTTTTTCCCTTTTCTTTTTCTTTTCTTTTCTTTTCCCCCTTTTTTGGGTGTTTTGTGGCCTGTTTCTTTCTTACCTTCATGCTTAGAGTTTTTTTTTCTTATGTTTCATCTTTTTGATAATTATAATATTATAATAATATTATTATTTGGTACACACACATGACAGTAAAAGAACATCTGTTAATTTTTTACTGGACTACATTATTATGAAATTAGTTAATCAACTATTGGTTCAAGATAAGATACTGTTCCAGTTCATTTTTCTAGCGAAGTGAAAACAATAAATATTAAATTTTCTAAGTAAATTCAATTCAAGTTCTGTAACACCTCGAGTTCTAAGCACACAAGACGCTACTAAACTTCTTTTCTTTTACTTGAATAAAAGCGGAAACTTGACATTAATAAGTGCGGAACATTTTTCTTTCTTTGTTTAAAATAAACAACCTAATATAAAATTTTATAAATATTTTCCAAAATAACCATTGTCAATGAATTAACAAATACTCAATCCATTGTCAAAATATTCAACTTTGAAAAATAGCAACAATGTCTACAAAAATAAACAGAGACATTAACCAATAAATATTTATTCATTTTCCTTTTTCTCAATTATTATCCCCGGTCGAGTCGCTACCTTCTAAGATCTCAAATGTTTTGAAATAAATAGTGAGTGCTTTGAAACACTCAGTAGATTCCCGCGCACAAACTTTTAAACATGCAATACATATATTAAGTAATTAACACATGTATATATGCAAATTATGTCTGTGGACTTGTCTTAATTCAAGCCAGTTTGTCTTAATACAAGCCAATTGTCTATATCTGTAGACCTGTCAAAATGACGAGCTAAGTCTGTGGGCCCCCGATTAAGGTGGCCTATATTATGCGCATACTTTTCATGTTTCCATAAATCACATAAACACATGCATAAACACATAATATATAATTGCATCATAGTTTTCACAAAATGTGCGCATATAATTTTTTGAAAACACTTTAGAAAAGGAAATCTATCTTAGTTTGCTTTTTTTTGAGTTCGAGCTTAGGGCAATCGATTATGCGTCAAGTCACGTGCCTCGTCTAGCGAATAAATAATTAGAGTTAGAAATTTTGAAAATATTTAAATCTAAATAAAATTATGGGGTTAAATCGTAAACTTTGATAGTTTTGAACTAAAACATAATTTAATATAAAGTTTAGGGCTAAAAATTCATTTTTGAAAACAATTAGGACTGAATTGGTGTTTACAACACTTAAAGAACTGAAATGGATAGAAATGAAATATTTGGATCAACTTAAAGGCTGATACAAATAGAGGGATTGAAATCAGGAAAGGATAAACTACAGGGCTGATTTGTATGAAAACTGAACGGAAATGACTGAGACCTGCTGGAAAGAAGATTTATGGCCGATTTAAACAACACTAACAATGGAGGAGTGAAACAACTACGTATCAAACACGGGGAACCGAAGTGCAAAACAGACTTTCAATTAAAACACACAATCCCCAACTAAAATCAGTTTTGCCCCAAATTGAAGAATAAAGTAGAGGGAAGTCTGGGTACGGTCAAGGGCACGAGAGGAAGACTGTGGGTTCGCGCTTTGGTTCGAAGGCAAAGAAGAGGTCGCGGTGGCGTGGGTTCACAAATGGGCTTGCGATGGAGGCGATCAAGGCTGAGTTTTGGTTCGAAGCTCAGGGTTCGATGGGGCTAGATGGGTTCGGCCAGAGGCGCAAAGCAGGCTCGAGTTGGGGCTGCGGTTCGACGGAGTATGGTTCGCAGTGGTTTCTGGTCGAGGTTTGAGGATATGGCTGCGTGTGGGCGTTCACGCGAAGGCAGCGAGTCGTGGTCGAATGATGGGTTCGAGCGATAGGGGTTCGACCGAGGTGAGTGATATGGGTTCTTGAGTTCTCATTCGGGTTTCATTTGGGCTGGAGAGGGGTGGCTGTGGTGGTGTTCCGGCGGTCCGGCAGTCGTTGGCCGCGGCTGCTTCCCTGTTTCTGATTTTTGTTCTTTTTTTTTTTCTGAAACTGGTGGTTGGCTAAACAAGGATGGTAGTGTTCGAGTTTTGTTGAATGAGGATTAATGAAACGGGTTTCGACTCGAAGACTCGGGGAAAAAGGCAGTATAGGCTGCCTGGGTGCGTGTGTATGCAGTGTATGTATCGTTGCTGTGAATGTAATGTTTCTTGCTCTGTGTGTGTATGTAGTGAACGTGTGTATATGTATATACCTCCGGGAGAGAACTTTTGCAAGTGAATTTCAAAATGTAGAGTGTTTTGTGTATGACATTGAATTCTGTTTCTTTCTGAGTATAATGGGTGCTGTAGTGATTCTGTATGTGTATAGTGAAGGAATAAACCGCTGTGAATTTGCTGCGTGAACTTGCTGTGAGAGTGTAAAATTTGCACAGAATTGAGAGTGTTCTGGGCATGTGTTGATAAGAGTATACGAATTTCTCACTGAATTCTCTTACTGTGAATGTACTTTAGGAGTGGAATTATTTGTTGTGATTAAAACGAAGTTTCACTGTCACATATATATACTTGAAATTTTGGAGCATTTGTTGCTGAGAATCAGATTTTGAGGGAGTAGTGGTTTGCAGAATATCTGGAAGGATAGGGAGTAATCCGGTCGGAAGCAACGTTATAATAGGTTAAGCCAAATCTGAGGCGATTCAACGTGGTTTCCAAGTGCGGGTGGAAGAGGTCCAAGTCTTGTTTGGATGGCTAAATTCCCTTTTGGGGGCTCCAAATCGGCTCAAGATTTGGACTCAAGTGAAAGAAACACAAGTTTGGGCCTTAAATAAATAAGAAATGGGCTTGGATAAAAGAAACACAATTGGGCTTTAAAATTGTTTTACAAGACTTTATGGTTTGGGCTGAACACAAGAAAATTTTCTTTGATAACAGACTTAATAATTAATTGGGCTTGAATCTAAAAATTCAGACATAAAAATCCAACTAATTGTAAACTCAGGTTTTTCTTTAAAATGAATTTAGACGAGCGATGCATGTTCTTTTAAATCTTTATCGTGACTGGCCCGTCTGGTCGATCTCGGTATGTAAAATTGCAAACCAACTTAAGTAAAGTCAGGTTGGGCTTGAGTCCGGGCCAACCCGACCCGCCCTACTTGACGCGCAGGCCTACACATAGCACCATATGGTGCCATAAGATGCACGCCACATGATTGTGATTTTCCATGTGAAGCGATCTTATACACGCCACATGGCCTTATAGTACCATATATTAAAAGTGATGATTTTAACAATTTTTACATGTGAAAATTGTTATTTTACCAAGGTATTTAAAAGTGATGATTTTCAAACGTGATACTAATTCCAAGCCATTTTTCCACACAGCTTATTCATTTATTATGCGTAAAATGGACTAAAAGAAAATGTAATTAGCCTGCTTTGCCGTTCGCCGCTTCTTTGACTACTAAAGGGTTCATTTGCTATATTTAGGGTTTTTCGTTTCCCTTAATAATTTTCTCAACGAGTCAATGGCAACTACTACTAATGGATATGAGTCCATAAGATGATTGTGTACCTACCTATATTTGGAAGATATATTAATTGATTTATATAAATTTTATATTCCAATTTTAGTTAGTTAATTAATTAATCAATAATAGTTTTAATTAATTAAATACTTCCTAATGTTTGAAACAAAAGACCCTTCCATGCAGTGCCGAAAACAAAATTTATAGTGAATATAATATTAGCCAAATTTCCCTAATTATATATATTAGCAAAATTCTAATGAGATCCAAATTTAACTAAATTCACTAGTGTGTTTGATTACCATAGGTTTTTTATGCAAAATGAGTATTTCTACTTAAATTCCTATTTTTGTGGTGTCTCAATGATATTTTTTTCGAGGAAAAACATTTCCTACTTCTTGGTCAAGCGACCACATTTTTTTTTAAATCAAAGAAAATATTTTCCTATGGGGTGTAGCTTATTTTTTTTTGTTTTTTATGAAACAGGAAATATAGATTTTTTGTTTTCTAGCACTACTAAAAACTGGCCCATCAGTGATGGAAACTGATACACACCCGTCAGAACTTTTCGACGGAACTGTCGGTAATTTCAGGCGGAAAGGAAATTGTCGGAAATTTCCGACGGAATGGAAGTTCGTCTAACATTTCTGACGAAAGTTGTTATCTGTCAGACATATCCGACGGTACCAAGTATGTAGTCGGAAAATTTCCAACGGAAATCATATGTCATCGGAAGTTTCGGACAAAAAGGAAACCATCGAAAATTTTTGATGAACAAGTCAGTCCTTCGGAAATATATAACCGAACTTTCTAACAAAATGCTTTTCGTCGGAAACATGCTTTTTAAAAATATTTTAATCCTCCTTTGTAATTCTTGAAAATTTTCCTTCTTTATATTATACTAAACATTGTTAGTTGAAACGTTTTTCAATAAATTTGAAGATAATTTTTTAATTTCCCTCCCCTCCCCATGCCCCCATAGTATGAAAAAAAATATTTTAATATGCACAATATTCTATAATAAATAGAATGTATCGACTGCCAAAAATATATTAGATATGTTAATCTATATATGTATATATAACAGAAAATAAATTTATTCTAAATTTAAAAATGTAATGAACAATTAAAAGTGTTATTAATAGGTTATTCACACTTTTCTCGAGAATTTCACTTTTAATCAAACGTTTTGCAATTTATTTTTTATAAAATTCAATTGACAAGAAAATATTTTCTTTCCAAGTAAATTTCATGCTTGTAATCAAACACACCCTTCATGGAAAATTTCAAATTTCTGAAAGATTTTTCATGTTCGCGTGTTTGATTGACAAGATCGGAAGAGCACTAAAATTGAAATTGAAATTCGACACTATACAATCCTTTGAGCCTCTGTAGTTTGCTATGGCTCCTGATAAGTCTCTGTGTCCGGATAACTTCAATCCAACATTTTGTCAAAACCATTAGGAGATTCTGGGCACTGATATTACTTCTTTTTTCTTGGATGCTATTAGCAATTGCTATTGGACTTAATGATACATCTATTGTACTTATTTTTCCTAATATTATTTCTGACTCACAATATGCTTTTGTCCCTGGTCGTTCAATCATAGATAATATCTTACTTGCCTGCGAGACAATGCATTACTTGAAGTGAAAGAAGAAATGGAAAGATGGCTTTGTGGCTCTAAAAGTGGACATTAGTAAAGCCTATGATAGGCTCAAATAGGGTTCTTAAAGGAAGTCATGATCAAGATGGGGTTTTCCCAGAAGTGGGTTGATCGTATTAACCTTCGCATTTCGATTGTTAAGTTTCATGTCAATCTCAACAGAGAGGAGATCGGTCCTATTATTCCCAAAAGGGGTTTAAGGCAAGGTGCCCCTATCACCCTACCTTTTTATCCTATGCGCTGAAGGCCTTTCTTGTGCCTTGACTCAAAAAGTGATATCAAAAGACCTCCAAGGATGTAAAGTGGTACGGAGAGCTCCTATGATATCACATCTCTTCTTCGCTGATGATAGCCTCTTCTTTTTTAAGGCTAATACTTAGTAGTGCGAGGTAATCAAGCAGACATTGGAGGCGTATGAACATGCGATCTAGGACAAGTGGTCAACCTTCAGAAATCGTCTTTGTTCTTTAGTTCCAATGTGGGACAATATAAGTGGTAGATCTTTTATAGTCAATTGGGTATTCACGCTTCAACTTGTCACGAGTGCTATTTAGGCCTCCTTTCTCTTATTGGCAGGAAGAAAAAGAAAGTTTTTACCTATGTTAAGGATTGGATTTGGCAAAGAGTGCAGGGTTGGAAAGAAAAGTTTTTATCAAGAGCCGGTAAAGAAATTCTTCAAACAGTGATACAAGTGATTTCCAATTATGTTATGAGAATTTTCCTGCTTCTAGTTATATTTTGCAAAGAAATAGAACGGTTGATGAATTCATTTTGGTTGGGGGAAGGGTGGGGGGAGCATAAGGGTATCTTGAAAGGTATATCATGGATGTGTTGGGACCGACTTTGCTGGCCTAAATCCAGGGAAGGGCTTGGTTTCAAGAAATTACATGCTATAATATTGCACTGTTGGCAAAGGTTGTCTGGAAGCTTATTTCAGAACCTAACTCTCTGGAACCTCATACATCGAGGGCCCGGTATTGTCCTTATAGTTCTTATTTGGATGCAAAACTTGGATATAATCGATGTTGCACTTGGCGCAGTGTACTTGGTACACAAAATCTAATGAAGAGGGGCTATCATTTTCGCATTGGCCGTGGAGACAAGGTTAGTGTTTGGAAAGATTGATGGCTGCTAGATTTGGAGAACGGTTTTGTGACTTCGAACAAGCCTTCTAGCAGCGAGGAAGTCTTTGTATATCAACTTCTTAATGAGGATTCGAAGTAGTGGGATATGGTTATTCTCCACGATATCTTCAATGAAAGAGACAAGCATTTGATCATGAAAATCCCCTTGACTGCTAGGTATATTGGTGACTGTATATTGTGGCTTCATGAAGCTTCTTGATGTTATGCAGTTCAAAGTACTTATCGTCTTCAATTTAATCAAGATAACCATGATCTTCTCCCCCCGGAGGACCCTTTTTGGAAATTTTTTTAGCAGCTTGTAGTTCCCCCAAAGGTGAAGAATCTATTATGGCATGCTGCATCTGGGGTCCTTCCTACAACTGATCTCTTGCGAATTAAACATGTAATTGTTGATGTTGTGTGTCCAATTTGTGCTGAGGTAGACGAATCAATATTCTATTGTTTCTTCTTTTGATCAGAAAGTATGGTCTACTTCCCATATTTGTTTATCTTCAAGCAAGGAATCAACTTCAAGGACAAGCTTTTCTCTTTACTATATCAGCTGTATCGAAAGGATAGAGTTGTAAGACCTATTATTATGGCCCATATAATATTAATGGTCTAACGGGCTAAAATTAAATTGGTCAATTATTGAGTGGTTTCTTAACTACCTACTTTAATGGAAAGTGGGTAGTGTCTTGGGCCCAAAAAGGTTTGCGTCTAGGGTTTCAAGTAACCTAGAGTTCTTGGACATAAAGAAACTGCCTCTCTCTCTACCTATAAATATGAGTGAAACACATCAATTATATACATTCAATTATATAATGCTAACAGAGAGAACAATTTCTTCTCTTGTGTTTCTCTACAGCTTTCAATCATAATAACTGTCATGGATCAAGGTACGTTCTAATGAACCTTGAATATTTATTATTATTATTATTATTATTAGTATTATTATTATTATTATTAGGAAAAAAACTTAAATTTCATTAGAATCATCAAAAGCAACATCCAAAGCTAGAATAGAGGACAAACAAGGGGGATGACAATTTACAATGTTCGGATTATTAAAGCTTCAAGTGTGGCGAGCAAGGGCAGCGCTACGCCATTTGCTCGTTTGCTTATGTTATGTACCATGAAATTAGTGAAACCGCTCAATAATTCTTTACAATTAGGGCTGAACATCCGATCTGGAAAACCGCTTAACCCGACTCAACCGACCCGAAATGGATTGAGTCGAGTTGGGTTACTATAGCAGCTGGGTCGGCCGTGGGTGGAAGGGTAGGGGAACCCGACCAGGTCGAGTTGGGTTTTGGGTTGACTAGGTGCAACCCGGGTCAACCCGTTTTACCCGACTCGGTAAAACCGAGTTGGGTTAACCTGATTATATATATATGCTTTTTTCTTTTCACAAAATCTTCTACAACTAGAGACATACATTCGTAAAATCACAATCAGAGACTCAGAACACTAAATATAGAGACCCCAATTTCAATATTTCCTCTACTTTTTTCTTCTCTGCGGGTGTACAGTTCAGCAGCTGTCCCACACTCTCAGTCGATCTGCTGCCGTTGGTGCTTCTCATCTACTACCACTCACCGTCGCTGCTTCCCGCTGCCCCTGCTGTTGGTGCTTCCCCCGTGCCGCCCCCGCTGCTAGTTTTGCCACGCACAGCTACCCTACAGCCTTGCTACCTCCCCAGCTTCATTTCGTTCTTCCTTCCTTTTTTTTCTTTTTTTTTTCTTGAATTGAATTTACAAAATAATTGGCGAAGGTTGCCCGGTTGAGATGAAGAAGTGCATATAGCGATTCAGCAAAATATATTTGCTCAAAGTGGTACTTGTGAATTTTGAATGACAGTTGAATTACAAGTTCTTTACATTTTAATTTTTTCAGTTTCCACTCTCCATTGTTTAGGGTAGAAAGGTCTTTAGGTTATAAACTTCTTTGGGCCTATTACAATTTTGGGAAGAATTTTTAATTTTTTTACATTTTGGGCCTCATATGGCCCAAAACTCGCCAACCGACTCAACCTGAGTCAACCCGAGTTCACTCGGGTTTTAGAATTGAGTCGGGTCTGTTCAGTTCTGAAATCGCCAACTTGACTCACTGTCGAGGCGGGTTGGGCCCAAACCCGACCCGATCCGTCTGACGCTCAGGCCTATTTACAATCCTTGATTAGGAGTCCAAATTTAGAGTTATCATCTTGCTCGTTAAATGCATCTACTACTCCCTTAGAATCTAACTTGATAATCACATTTGATAGCCCATTGACAGTCACCAGCTCAAACCTTCTCTTAAACCCAGTCCCTCTGCCTCTATTACCCGAAATTGAGCCTCCAAGGGTTGTACACGTCCCACTTCAACTCCTCAAACTCGTCATGAAGCACTATACCAAGACCCACTCGGCCTTGCTCCATAAAAAATGCTGCATCGATAGTACACTTCCACTAGCCAGTGGGTGGTTTACACCATCGTGGAGTCACTATAGTATCGGGCTTCAGCCTCTCTTTGTGCTTCCGTGCGTCTTTCCAGTTGTGGAGAAGGTTACTACTGAGAGTAGAGTTTTGTTCCTTCCAAAGTTTATTGTTCCAGTGTTTCGAGAGGGTCTAAGCCACTACACAACAAAGCTCGATCACCTCCTCTCTGTCGCTACTCAAGAGGTGGAAAAACCAGCTCTAAAGTAAGGAAAGCTAGCAAAAGGTAGTTGAATATTAGCTACATTCCAGCTGTAGCGTGTGAACGGGCAGTCCACCCAGCTGTGTAGACAGCTCTCAACCGCTTTTTCACAATGAACACATTCAACTTGAATTGACATTCCTCTTTGGGCAAGCCTCTCACATGTAGGCAATACATCCAGGCAAGCTTGCCAAACAAACGACTTCATTTTTAGAGGAATTTTAAGTTTCTAGATTCTATTCCACGGCCCAGCCGCTTCATTTCTATCCTCCACGGCTACCCTATAGCTAGATTTAACAAGGTACTCCCCAGTCCGACTAAAGTGCCAAATCATTCTGTCCGGGGTATTGGACAAGCTAAGGAGAATGTTACTAATTTCTTTAACATCTCTAGTAGTGAAAAGTGCTCGGACAGTATCCATATCCCATTATCTCCTAGCTGGTTTTAAAAGGTTACAAACCTTCATGTGCTCAAGACCATTCTCTGTCTCAGTTTCGACCGTGAATGGAGGGTTCCCCAAAAGCCAAAGGTCGACCCATGCTCTTATAGTATTGTTATCTCCCACTCTCCATTGGCAACCCTTCTTTAAGGTTACTCCAGATGCCCAAATGCTATGCCATGTAAAACTGGGGTTGTAGCTGACATTCGATGAGAGGAAATCACTATTTGGGAAATACCGAGCCCTGAGTACTTTCCTAACGAGAGCACCAGGTTCTTTGATCAACTTCTACCCTTGTTTAGCAAGCATAGGTAGATTAAATGCATTCAAATTACGTAATCCCAATCCTCCATGCTCCTGTCTTTCACACAACTTATCCCAGTGCATCCAATTAAGGCTTCTTTTACTGTCCAACCTTTTACTCCACCAGAAAGAGTTCATGATCATTTGCATTTCCTTACATAAGGATGAAGGAAGCAGAAATATGGACATACAATAGGTTGGGACCACTTGAGCAACAGATTTTATCAGAATACCCCTCCTAGCTCGAGAAAAGCATCTTCCCACTCCAACCCTGCGTTCTCTTCCAAATACGGTCTCTAAGGTAATCGAACACCTCTTTTTTCTTCCTTCCCACCAAAGAAGGCAACCCTAAATACTTCCCAGTGTTGAGATTAGAATCAACACGAATAATAGATGAAATAAGCCCCTTCAACTTAGAACTAACATTAGGACTCATGAAGATACCTGTTTTCTCATAATTAACTGCTTGTCCAGATGCTTCCTTATATCTACTCAACATCTTCTTTATCACAGCAGTTTCTCTCTCTGTAGCTCTGAAGAAGAAAAAGCTATCGTCCGCAAACAGAAGGTGATTAACACCCAGTGCACTTCGAGCTATACAGCAGCTGTCGATCTCCCCATTGTTCTCAGCTTGTTGGAACATAGCAGACATCCCCTCCGTACACAAAATGAAAAGGTAAGGAGATAATGGGCCTCCTTGCCTTAAACCCCTTTTAGGCTTCATAGGACCCACCTCCATACCATCAACCAAAACAGAAAACTGTACTGAAGTGACACACTCCATAATAATCTTCGTCCATTCAAGAGAAAACCCATAAAAAGCATGATTTTGTTTAAATAATTCCAGCTAACTCGATCATATACCTTGCTAATATCTACCTTCATAGCCACGTCTCTCCTCTTTCCTTTCGTTCTTCTCTTTATGTAGTGAAGAATTTCGAAGGCCACAGATACATTTTCCGTAATGGCACAACCGGAGACGAAAGAAGATTGGTACTTTGAGATTAAGTCAGGCAATAAAATCTTCAATATGTTCACCAGTACTTTAGCCATAATCTTATATAACACATTACACAACGAAATGGGCCGAAACTCTTTCATGGATACAGGATTATCACTCTTGGGAATTAGAACAATGTTGGTATTATTAAGAGACAAGGGAAAGCACTTACTGTTAAGCCAATTGGAGTATTGTTGGACGATTTGTTCCCCTATTATGGGCCATGCTTGTTGGTAGAATGCAACATTGATACCATCTGGACTTGGGGACTTGTCCGGGTACATGTGATCAATAGTATTTTTAAACTCCTCTCGAGTGAAAGGCGCAAGTAGAAAGGCATTATAATCCTCCCTTACCCTTCTTGCCATGCAATTAAGCATGTCATCCGGCTTGATCTCTTTCTTATCAAACAGCTCCTCAAAATAGTTCTTTGCTACCCTTTTGGATGCTCTCTTCATCATTATGGATCGTCCCTTCCTCATCTCTAAGATGCTATATTTTATTTTTTCTTCGCCATTTGGATGCTTTGGCATGGAAAAACTTCGTATTCTCTTCTCCTCCTTGGAGCCAATACACTTTCACTCGTTGCCTCCAATAATCTTCTTTTTGAAGTAACACATTTCCCAATTCAGCCCATTTGGCCCGATGCCTCAATGCCACATCTTTATCAGTTTCATGTCGTATCCTCTCAATCTCAGTGTTCAACTTTGCTGTCATTCCTTTGAAATCATTGTATCTTTTTCGACCCCAGCTATATAAATCCCGAAGGCTACTGTCCAACCGTACTTGAAGCACACAATCTGTGTGACTCTCCAAAGAACTACGCAGCTTTTCCCAAAACTCGGTTCCTTCATCCACATATTCTCGAACTTGATTCGTTGTCTCAGTTGTTGCAAAATCTGCCTTTCAGTTAATAGTAGCAAAGGAGAATGGTCTAACACTGGCGCCACAAGATTAAGCAAGCATGCCTCCTCAAACGTCTAAAGCCACGAAGGAGAAATGAGCGCTCTATCTAGCTTATCTTGAATCCAATGATCAGTACCTCTACCTTTTTCCCACGTAAACTGATGGCCCATAAGAGGTAAATCAGTAAGATGACAATCACTCACTACCTTCCTAAACCCTTTGATGAAATAGTTCGGGTGTTCTCTGTCTTCTTACTTATCGATTGAATATAAGAGATCGTTATAATCCCATATGCAACACTATGGGAGGGAAGAAAGGCCAGACAGATAGCGCAGTAGTTCCCAAGAGTCTCTTCTTCTAACCCGCTCGGGGTAGTCATAAAAACCGGTGAGATTGATATGATTACTTGAGTAACAAGAAACATAACAATCTTTATTAAAAACCACCACTACGACCTTCTAGGTCTACAGATAAAGTTCCTTCAAAATTAAGTCTAACATGAAGAGCTTCTATTTTATTAGAATAAACTAAAGTTTTTGAAAGGAAAATAATAACTAGCTGACGAGACCGAACAATCTCGCAAAGAGCAGTGACTACCCGAGGGTTGCCAAGCCCTCAGCAGTTCCAGCTTAGGCACTTCATTGGTTCTGGCAGGCCTGGGAACCAGGTCCTGCCATGAAGGGTTTTTGGCCCATTATCTTAGTCCATAATCGAATCCAGCAGTAGTAATTGGTTTTTCTCTTTCCCATTATTTGGCCCACGACGCCTCTTTCTCTCCCAATTGGAATCAAGCCCATCATCACCAAGGCCATTTCCATATCACTGCCCACTTCCTCAGCATGGCTCATATTGGTCTCATTTCTCATACTTCCCATATATCCCACCCGATTGAGGTCAAAATTTCTACCTTCATTATCAAAAATAACAACTTTATTCTTTCCTTTTATAGGGTTAATTGATTGCAAATTCCTCCTCTCCAGCCTGGTTTTTCTCATTTCCTAGATTAGATGTAGCTGTCGCACCTTTCTCCTCTCACAGCCAGTGTTAGCTGGAAGTATCTCCCCCCTTCTCGGCGGAAGTATCTCCTCCCTTTATCATAGCATCGGCCAGAGTAGTGAAATGCATGTCACAAAAATGTTTTGAATGGCCCAGTAACCCGCACAGATAACAAAAAGTGCTCAACTTTTCGTATTTAAAATGAACTATCGACCACTCCTCATTATGTCTCTTGAAATTCTTACATCTCCTTAGCGGTTTTCAGACGTCTACTTGAACGTTCTCTCACATGTACTCCCTCCACACACCCACATTGTTGGTAACATCGAACTCAAAAATGCTGTCGATAAAGTTTCCGAGTTGTCTTCCGTCGATTCAGTCATGAAACCCACTACTGGTTCATAAATCTGGACCCAGAAGTTCACAAAGAATAGAGAAATATGCATTGGATACTCCCCTACTTGTAAGCAGTGCAGAATCAACAGATGGCTATCAAAAGTCCATGGCCCTCCCTCGAAGACCCCCTTCAAATCCACCTCATGATTAAACTGGGATAAATATCTCTGATCTCGTACCTCCTTCATGATCAAACCTCTCCTCGGCCTCTACAAAATAGCCAGTCGATTCTTCATGGAATTGAAATGAATGGGTCTGTCTGTCTGTCAAGAATCTTCCCAGCAAGCAAAGATTGATGATCTCATTAGTCCCCTGGTGGGTCTCGCTCTCAAGAGCAATTTCTTCATCCTCTTAAGACGTAATTCTCATATTCACGAAATCTACCTCCATGATATGCCAGGAAGATGGAAACAATTGGTAGAAGTCGATAGACAATCACAAATAATAAGAGAAAACAAGCCTCCCATGTAGGGAAGGAAAACCCCTAATGCTCTCTACTGGAGAGAGAAACTAATCAACCTTGAATATTTATTTATGTATACGTGAAAGTTAGGAATTCTAACGATTTAGGAATTAGGATTCATGTAAATTATATTGTTGCATGAATAATTAATTGCTAACATGTGCTATATAGCTTATGGTTGAAGAATTCAATTTTCCATTAGAGGTTAATACTTTCAAGATTTCATTACATGATGACTATGCCATTTTCCGTTTACGAATAGCTGCCTCATGTGTTACTTGTTTGAGTTAGTTAAATATGATTAATGAGTCATATATTAATTAAAGATTGGTAAAAGGTATAGTCATCATTCGGTGGTCACTTATAAGTATTAATTGTTTATTCATATGTGATTAGTTTTGTATACATGGAATATGATTCGTCGGTTGGAAATCAAAATTGGTCACCGCCGCTTTTCATTTGCTCTGACCAAGAATAGATTCAATTGCATCAATAAATGATTAATAGATTATGACTTGGCATGGACATCAATTGCATAAATTAATGATTACAGTCATTTTTTTTATCCTAAACCGTTTGAGATGCTACTGCCATTATGCTGATATATGTATATGTATGTTGAAGTATCTATCCAACTGGGGGTGTTAACGTGCTTCCTTATTAATGTTTTGACCAATATAGCATGCTACGTTGTTTTAAGGGTTAATTTCACAAATCGTCCCCAACCTTTGGGTTAAGACCGGTTTCGTCCACAACCTTATTTAAGACACTCGACGGCCCACAACCTTTGATAAATACACCCAAATCGTCATTTTTCCACTATTCCATAAGATTTTAACAAAATGACGATTATACCCCTTAAAACTTTTTAAATTTTTTTAAAAAAGATTTGAAAATAATAAAAAAATAAAAAAAGAAAGAAAACACCAAACCCACCCTACCCTACCTCTCCCTCCTCAAGATTGGCCACTGGAAATGCTGCCATTCCTGCCGGCCATTCTACCCCCAGAATGGCAGCATTCCGGCGGCCAAAAGAGGGGGATTATCCCCCCTAGCCGCTGGAAACAGCAGCCAATGCTGTCGTTTTCTGGCCGCCAAAGTGCTGCCAGAAATGGCAGCAATTACAGCATTTCTGGCGGCCAATATTGGGGAGGGCGAGGGGGAGGGGGAGGGGGAGGGGGAGGGGGAGGGAAGGGTGGGTGGGTCAGGTGTTTTCTTTCTTTTTAAAATGATTTTTAAACTTTTTCTTAAAAAATTTAAAAATTTTAAAGGGTATAATAGTTATTTTGTTAAAAATTTATGGAATTGTGGAAAAAAAGATGATTTTGTGTATATTTATCAAATGTTGGGGGTTGTGGAGTGTCTTAGAAAAGGTGGGGGACGAAACCGATTCTTAACTCAAATGTTGGGGACGATTTGTGAAATTAACCCTTGTTTTAATTGATGAATAACATTTACAATATGAAATTTAATGTTTGATCAACAATAAGTTTGTTAATCACCAAAGTCGCCAAACGTTAAAGTTACGAACATTGAATTATAAAAGTTATCTATCAATTAATTGCGAAGAATGGATGCTAATAGAAAAATATGACATTATCATATTCACAGGTTAATTGATGTTCAAGATTATTAAAATTGTTAAAGATCGCCCAAAGCATGATCAATTAATTTTATTAATCTGGAATATAATTGTGGTTAATTAATGTGCCTAATTAGATATATTTTGTATATCGAAAGATAACATATATGTCTAATTGGAGTATATTTAATTACCAATAATGAAAATTTATACATAGCATCATTATGTTTATTAAAGTTGTATATCGTTGTATCACCCAAAGGAGAACATCGATATACATTTATGACTATGTAATCTGAATCTGAATTAAATAATTTAAGTTAAACTCAAAGCATTAACGTTGAGGATCTATATTTTGTAGTACCTATTCCTTTTTCCCTTCATTCGCAAGCTTCATCTGTTCCACTATTTAATGGGCTCAATTATTCTGACTGGAGTGAACAAGTTTAGTTCAACTTAGGTGTTTTGGACTTGGACTTGACACTTCAAGTTGAGCAACCTACTGAGCTCACTGATGAAAGCAGTGAGTGATCAAGAAAGGGCTTTATATAACAAATGGGAAAAGTCCAACAGATTAAACTTAATGTTCATGCGAATGACTCTGGTAAAGAACATCAAGTCTACTATTCCCAAAACTAAAAATGCTAAGGAACTTAAGAAGTTTGTTGAAGAATGTTTTCAAAGTGCTGACAAGTCACTTGCTGGGACACTAATGAGTACTTTAACCACCATGAAATTTGATAGTTCTTGTACTATGCATGAATATGTCATTGAGATGACTAATATTGCAGCAAGACTTAAGACTCTGGGAATGAAAGTTGATGAGAACTTCCTAGTATAGTTCATTATCAATTCCTTGCCTCCTGAGTATGGTCCGCTCGACATGAATTATACTACGTTGAAAAATAAGTGGAATGTAAATGAATTGCACAATATGCTTGTGTAAGAGGAGACAAGGCTTAAGAATCAAGGAACTCATTCCGTTCATCTCGTGAGTAATCAAGGAGCTGGAAAGAAATATAAAAAGAAGTCTGGAAAGGACACTAAAGATGTACCACTAAAGATTAATGAATCTTCTGTGCATATCCACAAGAAGGAATATAAGAAAGACCTATGCCATTTATATCATAAGCCTAGGCACTATCAGAAAGATTGCCAGAAACATAAGGCGTGATTCGAAAATAAAGGTAAGCATAATGCTTTTGTATGTTTCAAATTTTATTTGGCAAAAGTTCCTTCTAATACTTGGTGGATTAATTGTGGATCTACTATTCATATTTCCAATACGATGCAGGGATTCCTTACGACCCGAACCATAAAGCCAAATGAAAGATTCATCTACATGGGAAATAGAGTGAAAGCTTATGTTGAAGCCGTTGGAACTTACCATTTAGTTTTATATACTAAATTTCATCTGGATTTGTCAGAAACCTTTTATATACCTTCAATTTCTCAAAACTTAATTTCATTGTCAAGACTAGATATTATTGGCTTCAAGTTTGAATGTGAGAATGTATGTTTTAATTTACTTGAATATGGCCGTACTGTTGGTTCTGGTTTTCGTTGTGATGGTCTATATAAATTAACTCTTGACAATTACTTTGCTAAGAGCCTTTTAACCCTGCATTATAGTGTTGTTACTAAACGTGGTTCAGTGAATGAAAATTTTGCCTACTTATGGCGTAAATGTTTTGGGTCATATATCCAAAGAAAGAATGCAAAGATTGGTAAATAATGAAATTCTTCCATAATTGGCTTTTACCGATTTTGGAATATGTGTGGATTGTGTTAAGGGAAAACAGACCAAACGTACTAAGAAAGGAGCCACAAAGAGCACACAACTTCTTGATATTATACACATTGACATATGTGGACCTTTTGATGTTTCATCATTTGGTGGAGAAAAGATGTTCATCACTTTTATTGATTTTTTTTACGTTATGCATATGTCTACTTGTTACATGAAAAATCTCAAGCAGTAAATGTATTAGAGATTTTCATTAATGAAGTTGAAAGACAATTAGACAGAGGAGGTGAATTTTTTGGCTGGTATGATGAAACTGGACACATCCAGGTCCATTTGCTGAATTTCTTGAAAGTCGTGGCATATGTGCTCAAAACCCTAGTTGCATCCCAAACAAGCCACCGCCGCCGACCCACCACCACCATCACAACCGCCGCCGCACGTCCCACCACTCGCCACACGCCCCAGTATCTGGGGAAATTTCTTGCAGGGATTTTCTTGAGCAAAATTCACTTTTTGAAGCAAACTTTTTCTCTGTAAAGAAATGTATATACGTCTCTATCTGCTGCTTTTTCTCTCCTTCTTTGTGAAGGAAACTGTGTGATTATTCTGATGGGATTTTCTTTTTATCCTTTATGGTAGTAGTAGCAATTAGATTTGAAACTCGTCCCAAGTGAGTACACAGGATCTTGTTCTTACAAATTTGTTTAAAGCCTCGCTTTTGTGGGGCTTAACTAATATCTATCACTCTTTTACTAAAATACATATTTGATTCAGATGTATTAAATTCGAATGGCAATGATCGAGTTCAATGTGGAGCTCGACAGTGGACTCGATACTAATAATAGGGATGAGTGTGGAACTAGTAGCAATAGTACATATTGGTTCATGTGGTGGTTATATTATTGTATTAGGCTTCATACAAAATGAGTTCTCGATTGATTTTTCCCTTATCAAAGTAGCGGTGACTGCTGCAAACGCGTCTTAGAGACACTGCAGCAGCGGCGCTGCTGCTTGATGTTGCCGTCGAAATGTTCCTGCGGCTGAATCTAGTCTTCAATTCCTTTTTTTTTTTTTTTTTTTTTTATTTTCACACTTGGCAGTTGAAATCCTAGTTGATTATTTTATCTCTTACACTTTTTTTTTTCATTTTGTTACCATTTTCTGGGGTTGTTACCATCTTTTGCTTGCCTTTTTTTAGTTTATTTTCCTATGTTACCATTTATTAGGGTTGTTACCATTTTCTAGTTGATTTTTTTTTTATTTTCCTATGTTATCATTCTCGTTTTGTTACTTTCCTATATTTTATCATTTTGTTACAATTTGTTGGGTTTGTTACCATCCGATCTGTGTGGCGTCGACTACACTAAACACATCTATTTTTTTATTGACGAATTTACTACTTTTTTTATTGTTAATGTGATATTTTTCCGGGTGATAACAAATTTACTACTTTTTTATTGTTACTGCATTTGTGGCGTGGCAGTGTTGGCAGTTGATGACAGATCGCTAGTTAAAAGTGTTGTTGGCGGTACATAAAGATGACTATTTTTTTATTGAAAAAACTTATATTTAAGTAATTATTATTATAATTATAATTTATAAAAAAATAATTAATAAAGAATTGAATTTTAATTAAAATTGGTTTAGGAAACTTTTGAAATAGAAAATGGTATGTTTGCAATTACTTTCAATCTAAGGGTATTTTTCAAATTCTATTATAAAGGGTGGTTTTTAAGTAAATAACCCTATGGAAATAATATTATATGGGCCAAGTGGGAGAATGTAAGACCTATTATTGTAGCCCACATAATATTAACGGTCTAATAGACTAAAATTAAATTGGTCAATTATTAGGTGGTTTCTTAACTACATACTTTAATGGAAAGTGGGTAGTGTCTTGAGCCCAAAAAGAACTTGCGTCTAGGGTTTCAAGTAACCTAGAGTTCTTGGGCACAAAGAAACTACCCCTCTCTGCCTACAAATATAAATAGAACTCATCAATTATGTGCATTCAATTATAGAAGGCTAAAAGGAATAACAGTTTCTTCTCTTGTATTCCTCCACAACTTTCAATCACAATAACTGTCATGGATGAAGGTACGTTCTAATGAACCTTGAATATTTATTTATGTATACGTGAGAGTTAGGAATTCTAACCATTCAGGAATTAGGATTCATGTAAATTATATCATTGCATGAATAATTATTTGCTAACAAGAGCACTAGCTGCCATGATTTGTTGGTCTATATGGATTAAACGTAATGAAGTTATATGGTACGCCAAGTCCTTTATGGAGAGAAAGGTTGTCCCCTTTGCAAAAATTTCAGCTACAACAATGGTTGGAGGCTCAAGATGTTGGGTTTGTTGTCAAAAATAATCCAAAGTTGAAAAGGAAAATGAAAGGGAAAGAAGAAGAATCCTAGGAGGAAAAGGAATCCAAATCATAAAAGGATTGTCTTGTCTTCCAAGGAAACGAAGCCTATAAATATAGATGTTTTTTTCTTCTTTTATGAACAAGTGGTACAAGTGATTTGAGAGAAAAATTAATGAGTCTAGCACCTTGAAGAGTTTTCTTGTAATTCTTTGTTGTTTGTTCAAAGGGTAGAAAATTAGGTGTGGTAAAACTTGGGGTGTCACTTGGGTCGGGTCAGAGAGTCTTGGGAAGAAAAATAGTAGCTTAGCGTCTTGGGATTTCTTATGTTGTTTGCTGGTTGGGCAAAGGGTAGAAATTGGTAGATGCGGTAAAGCTTGTTATATTTTTCTTGTTGTACTTGGGGGATGAGTTTTGGC